>JBBBWG010027801.1:0-27543 GCA_037176905.1 Azolla pinnata | reverse complement strand
CCCCCCCCCCCCCTCCCCCCAAACTCTTTTGACATGCTCTGCTTTCCTTGTTACAGCATCTTGAAATTTTACAGGAAAGAGCAAATTTTACAAAAAAGAGCAAAAAAAAGGAAGGAGGGAAATCAGGATTTTACTTAGTCGTTTGGAGGGTTCGGGGGGAGGAGATCATCAATCGGTGTTATTGAGTTGCATTTGAAGGTCCAATTTCCTTTTCACAAGCTCTACCTCTTTGATCATAAGGCTGATGATCTGAGAATGAATGCCCAGCTTTTCAATCTCTAAAACACAGAGTTGATCCCAGAGAGAGCTTCGTGCAGATGCCCGTGCCGATTTGCCATCTTCACCTTTACATTTACCTTTCCTGCTATCTTTAACTTCATCTTGCTTGTTCTCTTTCCTATCACTGTTATCTGCATTGACAGTTCCCAACATCGCTTGGATCGGAGGGGGTTGATTGGGCGACTCTCTCGCAATGCGACAAGGAACCTCTACCTTCCTTCGCTTCTTCCTCTTGTTCAGAGGGCAGTCATACAGCTTATGCTTTTCCTGTGGCTCTGCAAGCTTAATCGAGAAAGCAAAAGGATCTTCCATCTTTCTCTTCCTCACATAGTCTAATATACTGAACTGAGTAAGTGGAGCAACACCTGCATTGATATCATCATCAGTATCATACACTCCAACAGTGCAATCACAATCGCTATTTTGAACCATCACATCCACCATTGTTCCAAATGCACATAATACCATCCATTTCAAAAAACCATGGCCTGACCTTCATCGCCAGGGGCACTCGCTTTCTTCAAAGGCTCTGGCTGCTCTCTTGAAGATCCTTTATCACCTCCTTGTGGTGATAACGAGGCGGCATTCTGTTCATGATCGGCATTGTAATGACGACCAGAAGATCGAGTCCTGACATTATAAAATGGGGAATCAGGAATCATTCCCGTGCCAAGAAACAACATCATGTTTGCTCCGTATACTCACCGACGTGTAGAGCGTGGAGCAACACCTGCATCGATATCATCATCATTACAATACATTATGACAGCGAAATCAGAATCGCTATTGCGAACTATCGCATACAACATCGTCACAAATGCAATTAATACCAATCATTCTAAAAACCATGGCCTGGAAAACATATCACTCACCTTCATTGCCAGGGGCACCTGCTTGTTTCAAAGGCTCTGGCTGCTCCCTTGAAGGCCCTCTATCACCTCCTTGTGGTGATAACCGCATGGCATTCTGTTGATGATCAGCATTGTGGTGACGACCAGAAGATCGAGTCCTGACATGGCAAAATCTAGGAATCTGTAGTCAACTTCCCATGCCAAGAAACAACATCATGTTCACTCCAAATACTCACCGACGTGTAGAACGTGGGCATACACTGATCTTTTCCTCTTTCTTCACAGACACTCCCTTCTTGGGGTGCATCATGAAGCCTGCAACCTGTGACAGGACCTCCGACGCATGAGCTTCAGTTCAGGCCGTTAATCTCGTAGAAAGAATAACAAGGCATGCATCTACATCAATCTGATCACAAGTCAGGAGTATTGTTAGGTTAGCGAAGAGCAGGAAAGAAAAGAGGGGAGGGGGGATTTCTTGCTTCTTCTTCTTCTTCTTCTTCTTCTTCTTCCTGATGGTCTTTCATTCCCTCGCTTCAGTTCCTGCTATTCTTGCTGAATCTCCGCAAAAGGGTTTTGGGGGGTTCATTTTGCCTGCCCCAAACTGTATGGAAAAGCTTACTCAAACACAGGGATATGGAGAGCTTACTCTAAACAGAAACAAGGTCCAAGGACATGGAAAGCTTACTCAAAACAGAAACAAGGATATGGAAAGCTAACTCAGCAACAGGGACATGGAAAGCTTACTTGTACTGGGGAGCAACAGCAGCAGCAACAAAATTGTACACATACAAACACTGTTTTTCTTCCCCCCCCCTTCCCCACTTCCATTTTCACGTTCCTAAAGAAAAAATGTTTGATCAAAATTTGAAGGCCTTGTCAAGATCAACCGATGATCAATCCAGAACCACCTATTGAGCCCATTAACCACCCTTTAAGCGTGCATTTAATTGAATTCGACTGCTTGTGATGGCAACTAAATATGCCCATGAACCAATTTGTGAAGATTTCTTCAGGTTTCCACTATTACAACTTATGACTGATGTATATAAGCAAACATGTGTAAAAGCTTACCCTAAAAGAGAGAGCCATAGCTACAGCCTAGACATAACCCTAGAGCTTTTGCCAATCGTAGGAGAAACCTTAACTATGATGGAAGTGACCCAAGCCTTGTAAGCATCTCTTCATAATATATTCCACTCATTTAGCATTTTTGAGCTAGAGAATATTTAAGCAATCCTAGTTCAAAGCCTATGAAAATCAAGGAATTGAGACTTTATACAATGAAAACTCTCCGTCATCGATCTTCACAGCCAGAACATAGAATTGCAAGCAATACCCTAGCTTAGAAAACACAATATGTATTGGCATTAAGGAATCATTTAAATCATGTCCACACACACACACGCACACACACATTGGAGCCATCCAAGAAAAAGAGGAAAAATCTCTATTCTAGACATTTTCAATGAAGAGACTGAGCGCATAATCATGTGCATTTGAACGCTTTCCTTCATCGAATGCATTACACTTCATTGATTCACTGGTACCCCGGCTTCGGAAAGTGCATTTCTCAGTGGCCCATTTTCCAAAATAAAATAAAATCCATAGCTGAATAAGCCATCAGAGTAAACTAGTCTGCCTTAATCTTGTCTTGCTGCCCAGACAATATGGAGTGATTTAGAGAAACTTCAATTCCAGCATTTCTAAGTTAAGATCTGCAATGCTCTCCATCTCCTCCCTCGCATGTTTCCTGTTGTCTTGAACTTTGCTTTTTCATGTCTCCTCCAACTTCCGTTTCTCTCCTGAAACCGAGAACTAGTTTAAGAAAATCCCCTTTGTCCCATGCTTAAACCAAATACACATGGTGTACAACACATACCACGTTTGCTAAGTCTGCATCGCTCCCGGTCTACCTCCTCTGGATATACTCGCTTGTGCATCTAGAAAGAGAATTTTTGAGGATAACATAAGAACAAATTCATATCTGCTAGCATATTATTGACCACATTTTCAATTACATTAGCTCCTCTTCCACCAACAATCAGTCAAAAAACTTATGCCCACCATTGATGCCACATGCAACCAGTCGAAAAACTTGTGCCCACTACCAATGGAATGAGGATTATCATCATGTCTCCAATACGTTATGTCTTTGAACATAGCCTGTGCATTCCAAATATCAACAGTGTTCTCGTCGTCTAGCTTTTTCGACCCTTTCACAGATACCTCCTTCTCCAAGTAGATCCCTGTTAAGTTTGTGCCCATGAACACCGTGAAAAAGTGCAGGAGGTTATATAAATGGAATAACAAAACAATGAGAACTCACCGTAATAATCATGTGGAAGATTTGTGGTTCGACCGAGGAGCTTTCTCCCACGGAATGAGGCCTCCTTCACTTCTATTCCTTCCAGTATCACATCTGCTAGACATGAACAATGTCACATGGGTAGTATTCAGGCTCTTTCCAATCCCTTTTTTCTTTTTCTACAACTGTTATCTTGCATAATCTTCTTTTCACATGTGGTTGAAAATTTTAGCATCTGCATCCATACAATTTTACATCAGTTCCTCCTTCAGCTCACATATGCATACTACAAATACTCGAGCTTCGGGATTCAATTTTCATTCCTTCCATGGGTAGTATTCAAGCTCTTTTACACAATGTTAACTTGGATATTCTTTGGTTTTCAAAATTTCAGCATCTGACATTTGATAAGGAATTGCACATACTAGCTTAAGGAGGAGAGGAGACGACGGCAATTTATATGAAGTTATGTTGTTACTATACTCTCCTTTTCCCATTGAGATGTTGCATTAGTCAACACTGCATTTCTTAGGATTCTGCTTAGTATTTATGTTGCACATGATGTCTTTTCCATCCGATTGCAACAAGGACTAAAGCAGAAGTAGGACGTGATCCTTTCTGAATTCCAAACAAACAATGCGTCCACGTAAATAATGTAGCTCGAGGTTCAGAAAGAATCATATCGTCCTTTGCTTTGATATTTTGTTTCATCCAGATGGAAAAAGCACCGTGTAACGTCCCACATAACCAGAAACGCGAGAAATAAGGAGTTAGCCAGGCCATGAAATTCCACAGTATACCAACGGACACCTCATCAGCACAAAAGGAACATACGCCCATAGAATTTTGACACCATCTTCACATTCACGCAGAAGCACTACACGGCATTATTAAAAAAGGAAAAGCCTCTCCTTGTGGACCCGAATGTTGCAAGAGCTACCTACCTGGAGAGAGGCGAGGGTGGAAGTAGTGAGAGACGGGAGCGGGGCCATCGTAGGAGATGGAGAAGGGGAGCATGTGAGCCTTGTCAGCGGGGAGCCTGGGGCAGCTGCCGTCGCCGGGGAGGCGAAGCCTTCCAACTGGGTCCGCCATGGCGGCGCGCTAGTACAGAGCAGGTAGAAGGTTTTAGGGTTTCCGGGCGCTGTCAGAGATCTTGCGGCTTCATGCAAAAGGCTTAATTTTAAGTCAATTTTGAAAGGCTTAATTTTTGTCAGGTTTGGTCTGGTCTGATCTGATGCAGATGCTTGATTTTTGTCAGGTTTGGTCTACTTTGATCTGATGATCTTGTTTGATCCGGACAATCGCGATTATCGATAGAACCGTTGACTTGATGCATCGGAATCGGTTCTCCGTCGAAGTTTTTAGGGTTTCCAGGCGTTGTCAGAGATCTTGCGGGTTCATGCAAAGGCTTGATTTTAAGTCAGTTTTGAAAGGCTTTATTTTTGTCAGGTTTGGTTTGGCCTGATCTGATGCTGATGCTTGATTTTTGTCAGGTTTGGTCTACTCTGATCTGATGATCTTGTTTGATCTGGACAATCGCAATGATCGATAGAACCGTTGTCTTGATGCATCGGAATCGGTTTTGCGTATCGTGCGCGGTTAGTTCGCTTAACCATAACACTGCCTCGTATCTCACATGACCGGCTGATCGATCTGCCCACCAGTATGAGCTTTTACACTTGAATCGAAGCCCTCGCAGTAAGCTATCATATGGCACAAAAAAGTTTGAAATTTGAAACTCAAGGCGAGAGAAACGGCTGAAAGAGTAAAGATGTGTCGGAACTGAGGAAGGGACCGACCATCTAAGCTGGTTCACGTCGATCGGCTTGCCGCCCGAAATCGAGCCTTGTTCTCGAGCATGCATACTGAAGTAGGAATTAAAAAGGTCACGAATGTGAGGGATGATCCGATCGCTGTGTGCGAAATGCAAAGAAGAACGAGGAGGGCTTTGACTTGTTGTAGTTACAACCCTGGTTGTGCACAATGATATTGTTGTGTTTTGCATCTTTTCTGTTTATACTCACGCATCAGAGCAACGGGTCAGCAAAGTGGCACTTAAAGCAAGCCATTTGAAAAAGAGTAATACTTCAACCAAAACTACTGAACAAATAAGCCATTAAGCCAAAATAATTAAACCACAGCCAACCTAGACCAAAGCGCTTACAAAAGTTCAAGCTTAAACCAATAAAAAACCAAACCATTAAACCACAACCAAACCAAATCAAACCATTTTAACCGCGGACTTCTAACTAGGGTCCCACAAAAACATAGCTATTATGTTTAAGGAAACATATAAAAAAAAGTTGTGAAACGGAAACCGATACATCTCGAACCGAACCGAACCGGTGTCCCTTGAGCCGAAGCTTTGGAAACCTCAAACCCTACACCGAAACCAACCAAACTCTTAATGCGTGAAGCCATTGTGAACCAGCTTCTACATGGTTTGGTTTCGGCTCAAGCTAGAACCATCGTCGATGCCTATCGGTGTAGCCCAAAGCATCAGCAACTAGCAAGAGAAGATACCGTCGATCGCGAGCCCATGATCATGACTGTCATCATCATAATCATCATCATCAAAACCCGTCATCATCATCATCATTGAAACCAACCATCATCACGATCGAAACCCATCATCATCAAAAACCCACCATCATCATCATCATCGAAACCCACCACCATCATCATCGAAACCCACCACCATCATCATCGAAACCCACCACCATCATCACTGAAACCCACCACCACCATCATCGAAACCCATCATCGTATACGAGAAAGAGTCGATCGAGCTCAGTCGAGGCCCATCGCCCCTCGGCAGCGATTCTCGATCTTTGGAAGATGCCAGAATCCGAGAGCGCTCGACAACAGTTCTTTCCGGCACACAAGCTCTCTCTCAGTCAGTTTCATCGGACGATGCAATCAGTGAAGAGTCTTTGCTTGATCTTCTTCTTCAACAACACAAGCAGCTGATCTTCTTCTTCAACAACACAAGCAGCTGATCTTCTTCTTCAACAACACAAGCAGCTGCTCCAAAACTGTTAACAAGAGGATTGTGGTGGCTATGGAGAGGCCTCTGCTCACCATGTTGGCTTCTTCGTCTCCCTCCTCCTCCTCCTCCTGTTCCTCTTCCGTGCTCCTTCGCGTCTTCTGCAGAAGCACAGCAGCCTTCGGGCTCCTCCTCCACCGCCCTCGCAGACAGGTACGCTTCCTGGCTCGCCCCTGCTCGTCTTCTTCTTCCTCCAGCTTATCCCTAGAGAGTCTGGAGCGCTTCTCCCGCGGCTTGCAAGAGGAAGGAGAAGAAGGCAGGGAGCACGAGGGCCAGCGACCTTCCAGGCGCAGAAACCCTAGCAGCAGGCGCTCCGCCGGTGCTAGGGCTGCAGAAGGGCCCCTCCGAGGAGATGAAGCGGGGCCGTCGTCTTTCGGAGCTCTGCCGCTCTCCGCGCTGGTGAAGGAGAGCCTGGAGAGGCTGAAGCTGGGGACTCCGACGGAGGTGCAGTGCGCCGCGATCCCGGTTCTTCTCGACGGGGAGGATGCAGCGATCCAATCGTTCACAGGGTCGGGGAAAACCCTAGCGTATCTGCTCCCGATACTGAGCCGGGTCGGGCCATTGAAGCAGAGGGAGGAAGATGGCTATGGTGCATCGAAGAGGTCAAGGTCACCATCACCATCACCATCACCATCACCATCACCATCACCATCACCATCACCATCACCATCACCATCACCATCATCACCATCACCATCACCATCATCACCGTCGCCATCATCGCCGTCGCCGTCGCTGTCATCGTCGCCGCCGATGTCGACATCGGGAAGACGGGGAATCGAAGCTGTCATCGTCGCCCCTTCCCGGGAACTGGCGATGCAGATCGTCCGCGAGTGCGAGCGAGTGCTCGGGATCGAGCACCGCAAGGCCGTGCAGCAGCTCGTGGGCGGGGCCAATCGCAGCCGGCAGGACGAGGGCCTGCGGCGGAGCAAGCCCTCGATCGTCGTGGGCACGCCGGGGCGCATCGCCGAGATCAGCCGCGATGGGAAGCTCCACACCCATTCCTGCCGCTTCCTCGTGCTCGATGAAGCCGATGAGCTGCTCTCGATCCAGTTCAGAGAGGACATGCGCCGCATCTTGGAGCACGTCGGACGCCGCCGCCGCCGCAGATCTCACCCGAAGCTTCTCCTCCGCAGATCTCCTGGCGACGATGGCAATGGCAATAGCACTGGTGATGGTGATGGTGATGGTGATGGGGAAGAGAGAGCGACATGGGCTGAAGCGGCCGAGAGAGTGGAGAGGCAGACGATCCTTGTTTCTGCAACCATGCCTTCGGCGGTCTTGCGCGCAGCTGCCGAATGGGGCCGGAGCCCGGTGCTCATCAGAGGGAAATCTGTCGTCGATCTGGAACGAAAGCGGGCTTCGGATGATGACGACGGCGACGATGATGCTACTGGCGATGATGCTCGCGGCGTGAAAGAGAGCTTGCCGCCGTCCTTACGCCACTTCTACGCCATATCCAAGCCCCAGCACAAGGTCGACATGGCCCGGAAATGCATCCATGCCACAGGCGCCCGATCTGTCATCGTCTTCATGAACCACCCTCGCCGATTGAAAGATGCTGTCTTCAAGCTCGAAGCGAGAGGCATCGTCGCTGCCCCTTTGCACGGCGAGCTCAGCAAGCTCGAACGCGCCAACACCCTCGCAGCTTTCCGCAGCGGGAAGATCATGGTCTTGGTGACTAGCGAGGTCGGAGCCCGAGGGCTCGATGTCCCCGGCTGTGATCTTGTCATCAATCTCGAGCTGCCCACCGACATGACCCACTATGCCCATCGAGCCGGCAGGACGGGCAGGATCGGCAGGAAAGGCACTGTTGTGTCGATTTGCGGAGAGACCGAGGCGTTTGTCGTGAAGAAGTTTCAGAGGCAGTTGGGCATATGCATCGAGCAGTGCGAACTCGTGAAAGGCGGGCTGGTCCCGAGCAGCACGCGATCGGATCGAAGCGAAATGCCCGCTTTGGTCAAAGCTTAGGTCATTTTATCTCTATGTGGGTGGGTGGGGGGAGACTGAAGAAGCCCGATTTCTCCGAGCCAATCTAACAGAGATGTTCATCGAATCGCCTTTGCTTCCATCGGTTTTTACTGCCTACTCCAGCTCAAGGTCTCTTCTCGAGGCTTTTCCAATGCATAGGTATGGGTCTTCCATTTGTCTTTGCTCTGGTTAAAGGTGCAAAGCAAAGCAAACATTGCATCGATCGGCTGGAAAGTATACATTTTTGTGGCGGGTGGAGATTTCGATTCCTTTGGCAGTTTTGACAATAGCAGAGGAAGATGTTCTCTTCACACCTTCCTTCTTGCGCTGGATGTGACGATACACTGCTTGTTTTAAGCCATGGGTAGCAGCAGTGAAGGAAGCAGCGGTGAAGGAATCAAAGCAGCAAAATGTTTTCCATTTTTACATGGGTTCATCAGAACACCATCTACTGTTTTCTCAAGTGCATAGATGCTTCTACAATTGCTGTGTTCTCTTGTGCCTAAACATTTTGCTCTTGCCCCCTCAGGATCTAACTAGGCCCTTACCTTCAGTTTGGAACTTTCTTTGTTTAATTCAATTGCGTTTAGTTGTATATAATTCTGGCATTTCAATGGATCTAACTGCAGCGATCATCGCAGTCTTACTGAAGCTTGCAACCCTAGAAGTCTTTCCTCTTTACATACATGGTCTTATTGCATTATAGGGCTCATATCTTTCTTCTCAATGTTAGTTAAGCTATTTGATGAATGATAATCGGTCCAAATGTGTGTTGGGATGCACAAGTGAGTGTGGTGTCATATAGATTGAAGCTGAGTTGACTGTTCTTAGTTACATCATTTTGCTCGGAGTCATATGGTGTCCTGAACTTGTTGAGGTTTACTGAATCTTATGTTATCTGCCTTCGATCTTTTCAGCATTTGGCTAGTTTGATCCTAACTATCAAGAGCCTTTCTTGCAATACCTTGATGACTCTATCCTCTATCATCTTCAAATACCCCAAACTTTGTCTATCATCTCATCAATGGATGAATGCTACAAAGTATAGGCATTTTGGCCTTGACTGATGCGGCATCCCGTTGGACAAGTTGGGCGGTTGAAGCGTGTTTAGATTGTTGAAACTGTACTTGCGATTCTCATGCAAATCGATCGATGGCTTTTGAAATTTGAGTAGGGCAGAGGTGGATTGTGATTGGCTTCTTAGAATTAGGTCATGTTGGCTTTGATCGTGGGAGTATTTTGGTAGAAGGGCAGATCTCTTGTGAGTTGCATAGAAAGGTTCTCTAGTGTGCATCGTGCATGGATCCAATAGCAAAGCGAATCATGGAAATTATGAAATGTTTAGGGCGGTGCAATAAGCTGGTCCGAAAGCGATTAACTTATCGGTTGGAATGAGGGAGCAACTGATCCAGGTCCAGTGTTGATTACAAGCGAGCTTTCGACTAAACCGGTCAACGATTAGTCGTGCGAAACGGGTGTGAAGCGGAAGAAAGCTCGCAACACGAATCTCGTAAGCATCTCAGCTTAGTTGGAATCTTCCGAGCTTAGTTGGAATCTTCTGAGCAGGCTCAGCTCAGTTGGAATCTCCGGAGCAGCTCAGCTTAGTTGGAATCTTCGGAGCAGCTCAGCTTAGGTGGAATCTTCGGAGCAGCTCAGCTCAGCTGAGATCTTTTTCAGCAGCTCAGCTCAGCTGGGATCTTTTTGAGCAGCTCAGCTCAAGTGAGATCTTTTTCAGCAGCTCAGCTCAGTTGAAATCTTTTTGAGCAGCTCAACTCAATTGAGATCTTTTGGAGCAGCTCAGCTCAGCTGAAATCTTTTTGAGCAGCTCTGCTCAGCTGAAATCTTTTTGAGCAGCTCAGCTCAACTTAGAGCTCAGTCGAGAGAGCGAGCTAGCGGGCGTTGAAGCAGCCCAACCCCACCCGATTCCTTGCAACTGCGAATTTACGCATGAGACGTGGAGCGGAGCGGAGTCGCCACGAGCCAAGTGTTTGAGAGAATCTGGAGTGGCCAAAAATATGATGGCAAAACTTTCAGAAACTTCTGTTTTTCTGTTCTGCTCTTTTTGCTGATGAAGAGACCCAAGGTTCCAAAAACAAGAACAAAACAAGAGGATTTTTATTTATTTCAGACATCAAGAATGTAGGGGCATTTTGAAATGCAATTTAGAAAATCTTGCCTTCTCTCTCTCTGGACTCTGCAGAGCGAGCGAGCGAGCGATGGAGGTCGCCATGGAGACCGCGAACGCCATCGTTGATGAGGCTGAAATCAGCACATTCCGAGCTTCGGAGCAGAGCCAGGAAGGAATGCTGCTAACCTCTGCCTCGGAGGTGGCCTTTGAATACCATTACTCTTTCCCCATCCTCGACTTCGCCGAAGCTCCGCAGAGATTCTACCACTTCCATCGCCAGTTCCAAGACAATTCCAACTGCAAGAATAATTTCCTCAAGGGTACCAAGTGGTATGCACGGGCTTACTGATTTCGGTCTCCTGCGATTACTTGTTTGCCTGTTTTCCCTTGTCGCCCCCTCTTTTATGGATGCCTTTTTTGCCTGTTCTTATGGTTAGGTCTCCTGATGGATCTTGCTTTCTTGTGAGCAGTGAAGATAATTTCCTCCGGATATTTGACCTGTAAGGCACCACGAAAACTCTGTTTGTGTTTTCCTTTTTATGCTAGGATTTAATACATGGTTTTGATGCAATGAAGAAGAAAATATTTTGTGCTTTAGACTTGAGAAATACATGGCACATGATGGAAGAATCCACGATGTTGTAAGCCATGTAGGAAAGTGTGCATTAGATAAGGGTTTAATGTCGTAGCATATACATTGTAGGAAATGACAGACATATTTCTATAGAAATTTAGATTCTCCTCAAAACCACATTGTAACAAAGCAACACAGTAGAGCACCATTGACAAGCTTTGAGGTGGATTATGTTAAGATCAGCTCTACGTTTGTGAGCCTAAAAGAGAAAACGGAATGTTTGGGCTGCTTTGTTAGAGAAAGGTTCCGTATATCTTCAGGTTATGTTTATAATTGTATTATTGAGTAGCTTCCAATACATGGAACCTTCATTATAAAATGGACAACAGTGCAAGTCTTTGGAAGAAATGAGATTTCATGACCCTTTCATCTCTGCCAGAAGTGTACATGAGTATCAAATGGATAGATTGCTAGCTTTTTCATGTCCGTCTGCAACAAAAAGAGATTTTGTATATCCTTGCATCATGTTAGTGTACATGCAGTCTGAATGGTTACATCTGCATCTATTGAGTTTTGGTTATTGTACTTCCATTTCAGGCCCAATGACTTAAGTTGGTATTCTTCCCCATTAGACAGTTCATATCTGGTCAACGGTACGTCGTCCATTTTAGCATTCTACTGTTCTCATGAAAGCCAAAAGATTGAATTTCTGTTGAAGTGTGTGGACCAATAAGTTAATGCTTTTACCAATAGAGAGTGATAGCGTAATACATCACTATTCTTTTTTCAAATGAGCAGATTCTTTTATGGCGAACTTGATGCTACAGGAAGGGGAGTCTGTTTACGATTTTTGCTGGTACCCTTACATGTCTGCATCTGGTATATAATTGATGCTTACTGGAGTATATTGCTTTTTTTAATTTTAATGTGATTTGTGCTAGTTCTCTCATCCCCTTGCATTTGAATATAACTCGATTGATTTTTATCTTTTAGGTTTCAATGTTTGCTCATGTCCTTACAGAATTACTAAGACTGTGTTGCATAGGCATACCACTTGTGGGAAATTCCAAATGAGCTAGACTACTGTGAAGCGTCAAACCATTTGCATCCATACATAAGATCAACTGGGAACTTTGAGTTTGTTGTCTTTCTGAGCGTGAGAGAAAGGTTGACAGTCTTGTTGAGCTCAAAGTGTTAATAGAAGGAGCTGACTTCAAACCGTGATCAAGGTAGACAAGAATCTTGTTTTGCTGGAAATCCGAACTCACTAAGATCACTATGCTGTCTTCAAAAACTTCAATGAGCAGTTCACCCTCAATAGGAAGCTCACTATACGATCAGGGTTGCTAATCATACAATGAAGTTAATGGGTATTATTAAGTTATTATCATTGCAAAGGGTATACAAAGCTGTGCTAGATCACAAATTTCCAACACTTGCTCGGAACATAAAATGCAAGATACAAAAGACTAATAAGAAAAAAATAGTCATCTGGTTGGTTTGTTGACGTCAAAAACGGGTTAAAAGATAGGGAATAATTTCTTGAAATTGGAGCCAATTCTGCTCGTTTCATCTAATTTTTCTATCGTTCTCTAGTGTATATTTTTATAACCTTAGTGTATCTTTCGTACTTTATGAATATGATTGGTGATAGAAAGGTTATGAATAATGTATTATTTGAAGAAATTTGACTCTGTTTCTAGACGTTATAAAGCAAAATCATATTTTAAATCATCTTATTTTAGTTTGGCTATCTCCTTCTAGGGGCTCTTCTCTTTATGGTGCTATAAAACAAGACAATTATTTGTCTCTCAACCTAAAGGTGTAACAGAAGTTCCTGCCAATAATATGGTACTAATAATGATATGGCTATTCTGGAGAAATTTGTTCATTGAATTTTTTAAACTATTAGGAAGATTAATAAAGTTGTTTCTATTCATAAATATGCTTTGTTTTTTGCTTTTAATATATGGGTAGCCATTGCTATAACTTGCATTTTTGCACTATTGAAATGCAGATCCAGCTACTTGTGTTTTTGCGACAACATCGCGGGATCATCCTGTCCATCTTTGGGATTCTATCACAGGCCAGGTGTAATATGGATGCTGTAACACACTTAACATTGAACTGTCGAAGGTTAATGGAACCATATTTCATGGGTTTCAGATCACGTGGCTTTAAATATTCTTAAAACATCAGGTTTAAGCCATGCAATACAATATCCTCAGTCCTATTCCATATCAGATTCAAGCATAGTTTTGGCTACTCCAATAACCTGTTTTCCCTCGTTGCATAGTTTCCATGTAGATTACTTCTGGAGATTTAAATTAACTGTTATTACTTTTATGGACAGCTACGATGCTCTTACCGTGCATATGATGCAATGGATGAAATTGCAGCAGCGTTTTCTGTATCATTTAACACGAGTGGAACCAAGTAAGAAACTTAGTTGTCACAATTCTCTCTAGATCTATATATACGCTAGCAATGTATTAGAACTGCAGGTGGTAAAATTGTCAATGGATGTGTTAGATTAGAAATCCACTATCTCGTGGATGTATGTCGAACGATTGAGTACGACCCATAATTCCAATACCATTCGGGGGCATTTGACTTTTGCAGATTGTATTGTGGATACAACAAGATACTGCGGATTTTTGATACATCTTGCCCTGGCAGGGAGTTTCAACAATACTCTACTCTCACAAATGGCAAAGATGGACAGACAGGTTATCAAGCTGGCTTTTGTTTCTTTCCGTTAATGAGCACAAACCCTCTCATTTAGACATTAGTTTCTAGCAGCACCACAAGTTTGTTTTAGATGCGTAGAACAGGAGCCCAGTCATAAGAAGACAAGAGGAACGTTTATCATAGGTCCTTACAAGAACACGGAATCTCATTGCGGAGCATCCTAAGTCTGCAAAGAAACTGTTGGAGATTCTGTGTTTTACAGTTTTTGTAGGCTCATTTCTTGATTGCTTTCAGCTATGTGTTGTCTATTTTTCTTTTTTTTTAATGTGTGATGCATCCCAATCAGAATTATACATTGATTAAAGTATGTCAAGTTGTGAATTGTAATACCCATTCTTGACACCTATCCTACATGCCTGTATTGTGTTACATCTTGGTGCACTATCTGATGAAACACACAATTGTTATGGCAATGAAATCTATTCATCCTGATCTTATGTGATCACTTTTGCTTTCTGCTGATAAATCTTTGGATATGATAATAGGCTCAAATGATCTACGTTCTCTCACCCAACTGATAATAATAATTGGAATTTGAACCAGTGGGGTGGGGTTTGATTCTCCTTGATAACACAGAGGAATCTATCACGCTTTTCATGTCCGTTCCACCTTTTCGTTTTTCAAGCTTCCTTGTTTATGTTGGGCAATTGTTTATTGCAGGAATTCTTATGCATCTACTCTAGAGGAGTGTCAACTAACTTTTTCTCACTTTTGTTCAGAGATAACTGAAACATGGAAAGTGTTTTGCTTAGGGATAATATCGTGTCTGGCTTTCAATCCTTGCAATATGGGGATCCTGGCAGCAGGTTCGTATGACAAGACAACTGCAATATATGCTGAGGACAATTTGGAGTTGCTGTTTGTTTTACATGGTCAAGAAGGTGGTGTTACTCAGGTTCTAAATACTTGATGTTTGAGAATGTTTCTAATTGAATATATGGTTGTACATTCTAGACAATGATTTTGGAAATGCGGCAAATATTTTACAGGTTCAATTTTCTAGGGATGGCAATTATCTCTACACAGGTGGTCGAAAGGTAATATCAATGAGGAGAGATATTTTGTTCATTATGAGAACTTCTGAGATCAGTTTATTGCTGTATTATCATGAACACCGTAAAATGTAAATGCTGTTAAAAGGAATGTAGCGTAAGGCTAATGCCTCTATATAGACTTTAACCTCTGATCTTAAAGAACGTGAAGGCTAAGATTCATGATTGAGACTATTATACATTAGTTATAATTACTTACACGCAAATTCAGGCTAATGGACTCATATTGTGTTTTAGCATGTGTAGTTTCCATCGATGTAGTTTCCAATTAATTAGTTTTGATAGGTACATAACTTCTTGAGAAATAGAAGCCTTAAAGCATAAGTTTCTTTTTGTTAAAGCATGAAGAGGTTCACTACTGCAAAATGATCTTGACATCTAGACCATCCTAATAACTCAAATAAATTAAGGAAATTCTACTGCACTTCAATTGTAGAAGTCTAGGATACACAGACAGTTATGGGCTTCAAGAAATACATTTAGCTTCCAAATATCTGAATGAATGAAACGTGTTTCTACATCTTACAAAGTACTGAAAATTTATACTGTTGATTTATGCATGTTTTTTCTATTACGTTCTCATCTAAAATTTACAATGGTAAAAGGTCTTGTTGAACAGGATCCATATATAATGTGCTGGGATCTTCGAAACACTAGTGGGATTATCTACAAGTACGGAAATGATTTTTAATTATATCTTTTGCTGATGCCCCTGTGCATGAAATGATAGTTTGCTTAATGATGATATAGATTGGAGAGGCTCACAAAAGATACTAATCAGCGGATATATTTCGATATAGAGCCTTGTGGGCGTCATCTCGGATCTGGAGGTCAGGTTGTATGCATAATTACTGGTTACCTTTTTTATTCTATAATATAAGCCATTTATCAGAACCATCGTTGTTGTAAATGAACATGCTACATCATCATTGGGTATTTATCATCATTTCAGTTGCCCTCAAAAGTTTGTCCCAATTGGTGAGCTAGATTTTATGAATATTTCTTTAGATTTTGCTAGTTCTGTTGGAATAATCAATCAGCATTGAAATAGCATACACACACAAGCTCCTATTAGAGTATCAAATCTGAATCCTATCTTATATTGGTCTAGTGGACATCCATAAAATTCCGTGTCCATTGAATGGTTTTCATTTGTTTCAATGTCCTTTAAAACCACATTTTGATTAAAACAGTGTTCGAATATTTGTTCTTATTAAACAGCCATACATAATCTGGTTGTAGCTTTTTACCTTCAGAATGTAAGCATTATTTATTATTGATTGGTAGGATGGTTATATTCACATTTTTGACCTTCAAAGTGGAGAACAGATAACGAAGTTCAAATCCTCTGAAGGTAACTGTTGGTTGATTGATTCTTATGCTTAGAAACTGTCAACAGGTTTTGAATATTCCACGTATTAAACTCATGAATACGATTTTGCAGATACAACGAATGGATTCTGTTTCCATCCTTCCCTTCCTTTGGCTGTGTCAACCTCAGGACATCGAAGATATGCATTAGATGATGAAGACAGTGAAGAGAAAGATCTCACTGGTAGTCATTTTTAACTCAAAGCTGTATGTGATTTTAAAAGCACCATAAAACCAGTAAATTTTATCACTACAATATTCATGGTTATTGCATGCTCACATGATGGCCTAAATTCACCTCACCCCGTGATGGGAATGCCTTGTTTGCTCTCCATCTTAGTGGGTCAGAGCAATTCCATGATTAGATTGTTTAGAAGGGTCATGAAGTTTTTTAGATAAGACTATTTATTCACTCATTTTTCTCTACTTCTTCAGCTTAAGCTTATAGGCTAGCTTTAAAACAATCTACTTTTGTGTAGCTCTCTAATTTAATATTATGATTGTGCATTCTATTAACATTGGAATTTTGTGGATATGAATTCACGCAGTCTTCGAGAATTGTGCATCGGTGTGGAGCTTTTCATGTTCGGAAGGTGATGTCGAGGTTGAAGGAAACACGATTGAGAGTGTCTGTACATTCACTGCCAATAACGTTGAGATAAGTCCTGTGTGACTTGGCCTTGGTGTCTTCATGGAAAACATGGTTTTATCTTTCGTAGAGACACATGGGGTACATACATCCCAATTGTTCCAAGGTAGAACATTGATGCTGTCAGAATTTTCTTCCATGGTTTTGTCAATACGAAAAATGACTGATGGCTTTTTTAGAGTCACAAATTGTCATTTCTAGTTATGTATCTGGTACCCATTGTTAGAGCACATTTACCAAAGGTGTAATTGGGAAGATGTCATGGTTTTTTATTTAAAAAAAATTTAGTTCAATATTGAACGGTGATGGCAAGTGAGAAATGCTGCATTAGTATCTGCATATTGGTGTTTGTCGTCTGGTAATGACATCTGAGAAATGCTGTACTCCATTATAGGGTCCTGGAACATGTTATTGAAATCAATTATGAAACCTTAATTCACAGGATCAATGTGGTAAAGTTTAGCGTTTTACTTAATATTATATCATCATTATCATTGATGAAATCCTAATGTCAATTGAGATACTTGGAGGCTTCAGTTATGGGAGAAAAAATTTAATTAGAGAAAAATAAAACTGTCACGTATATATAACAATCTAATCTAAAGCTGAACTACGACATCCAGATAATTCATTTTAAAAATAACACATGGTTCTATCCTCTAACAGATCATTTTGATCTAGGAGACCAAAGATTTGAGCTTTGATCTGTGATGCAAGAATTAATATTACAAACAAATGCATGGGGTGAATGTAGCAACTCATTTATCAATACATATAGAAATTAAGTACTCAAATTGAAATACACAATATGAATTAACTCCATTAGGGTATGTAGCATTAGCAAAACTCGGGCCCAATCCATTTTACTGGTTTAACAGCAGTGACAGCGAAGCATGTAGTGTTTTTCTACAATATGTTTCATTATCTATCACTGACTGGGGCTTAATTGATTGAGAAACTAAACATTTCTCAGGTTTCCAACAATTTTAAGCTTGAGAATATGGTTGGGTCAGGTTTTCTGTGCCAATGAGCCAAGCTGAACCACCAACTACACTCTTCAAGTATCAAGCAAATATGACTAGTCAGTTTTTCCTTCTAATATGAGTACTAATTTATGAACAAGATCACCCATGCGCACAGATTATGTGTTGTTTTCTTTAGCAATGTATAGCCGCTGAGCAACATAGAAAAGCATGTAGCTTTGACAATGTTTGAGTTGATACATTCAAGTTGGATAATTGAATATATGTTGCAGCATCATTTGGATCCAACTCCAAGCATTTCAATGCTACTTTAACCCCCCGCTCTACATCTGTATGGACTCTACATGCAGCAAGCACACACTGCCATGCCGACATGGCATGTTCAAGAGGAAGTATTTCTGCTAAGGTTTCAGCTGCATCCAGACAACCAGACCTTCCAAGAAGATCAACCATGCACAAATATTGATCTTTATTTCCGAATAACTCATGCTTTTTGATCATTGATACAAATAGAT
This sequence comes from Azolla pinnata, assembly GCA_037176905.1. Classification (NCBI taxonomy): domain Eukaryota; kingdom Viridiplantae; phylum Streptophyta; class Polypodiopsida; order Salviniales; family Salviniaceae; genus Azolla; species Azolla pinnata. Next base: position 9,068 of record JBBBWG010027801.1, on the reverse strand, counting down.
GTGTAGATTCATCAATTCGACCATCATGATTGCATGCCATGAGGACACATGTCAGATAGGCATCATCTGGTTTACCATGTTTAAAATAGAATATCTCATAGAGAAGATCTAACACCTCTTTGCTATGCCCACAGCCGGAATATGCACCCATCATGCTCGTCCATGAAATCTCATCTGGCTCAGCTATACCGTCAAACACACTCCTTGCATTATGTAAACTGCCACATTTTCCATATAGATTCAATAGTGCATTTTCAACTATCATATCTTGGTCGATACCCATTTCTACTATGTATGTATGGGCAACAAGCCCTTGCTCATGTGCTCCTAACATGGTGCAAGCATTAAGTAGACAAACAAAAATGGCCTTGTGCGGCTCAACTCTTTCTATATGCATGAAATAAAATAAATGCAATACCTCCTCGCCCTCATTGGCATGGGCGTATGCTGCAATCATGGCGCTCCAAGTTACAGGATTGGATCTAGATGACTTATCAAACACGGCTTTTGCATCTTCTAAACTATGGCATGACCCATACATAGAAATCAAGCTATTTCCTATCATAACATCTGACTCATAGCCACTCTCCACTAGAGCAATGTGGACCTCCCAGCCAGCTTCCAAGGATGCCAAAATAGTGCATCCACTCAATGCAGTAAGAAAGGTTACCTTATCTGGAATGATGCTTTTCATTTGCATTTGGCAGAAAAGTTGGACTGCTGTTGTCCCATGCTTTCTTGCAGCAAAAATCGTCAAGATGGCATTCCAAGACACTGTCATCTGATCAGGCATTCTGCAAAAGACAGCCCACGCATCAACCATACTGTTTACTTTTCCATACATGCTAATGAGAGCGTTATTAACCTCTATATCTTGCTCTAAACCTACCTTCACAATGGCAGAGTGTGTGGCAAAACCCCCATAACGACTAAATTTTGCATTGAGAACACAAACAAATGACACCTTATTTGGATTAACACCTTTAACTCGCATTTCCCACAACAAGGAAATTGCTTCATTGCCCATATGGTTCCGGGAAAGGGCACCAATCATAGCATTCCATGCGGCAACATCGGCATAACGCATACATCCGAACACTTTCTTGGCCGCTTCTGTACAACCGCATTTCTCATACATCGTTATAAGTGCAGTTGCAATCGCCACATCAAATTCATAGCCATATAGAAGGATCATGACATGGATTTCTTGACCTCGATTCAACCCAGCGATACGAGAGCAAGCTCCAAGAGAACAAAGGAGCGTGACTTTGTTCGGGGTTATGCATCGTCGTAACATCTCAAAGAAGACGTCGATCGCCTTCTCGCTGCAGCCGTGCCGAGAAAAGATCATGATGATGGCCGTCCAGGAGACCACATCCCGGGAAGGCATGGTGTCAAAGACACGGCCCGCTTCATGGGGCATGGCATTCTGGCCGTAGACCTTGAGCAAGATGTTCCAGGAGTGCGTGTTGGGAGAAACGATGCGATCGAACACGGCCCTCGCATCGTGGAAGCTCCCCAAGCGGCCGTACAGCTCGACGAGGAAATTGCAGAGGAAGGTGTCATGGAGGTAGTACCTGTGGAGCTGATCAGCGAGGAGGGAGTGAGAGATTCGGGCGCAGGAGAGGCTGGTGCAGCGTTTGAGGAGGTTTGCGAGGTGGGTTCCATCTCTCCTGGGCAGGAGCATCAGTGAAGGCTCTGGGATCCGCCATAGCTGGCACCGGAGGACATCATGAGTTCGAATCCTTCCACCACCACCACCACCACCACTACTATTACCATATAAACAACATAGTTTGTTTGTTGGGGGTAGAGCTCATGACCTTCTCAACCTTACCCTGATCCATTCGGCTTCGATCGTTTTGCTATAGCTCGATCCATCCTAAACAATTGCTTCCAATGATCACAGCATTGATACTCACCGTAAATCATGATGTTGTTAGCCCTATCATAACAAGCTCTAGCACCAAAACCCACCCAACGAGTTGTGGGCAGAAATGGCTTTGCAACTGTGGCAGATTATGTGAAAATCCATGATAGCACCGCACAGCTGATTCAACACATCCATGAATGATGCATTCGTGCTCAAGGATCTGTTCATCTTAGAGGCCATGGCCTGCAACAAATCGCTCAAATAAGAGAGAAGGGCAAACATGTCGACAATCTGAATAGATGTGACACTCAAATGTATAGAGCAGAAAAGAGGGAACCACAATAGCCACAAGATGATTATAAGAGAATCAGTGTTCCTGATTGCGAGATATAGCAGATGATTAAAGCATATATATCACTAGCAATTTAGATGGCAATTGATGTCAGATGTTCAACAACCCACTGCCGAAAAGAGAATACAACAGCTTCGTATTCATACAAAAAACCATGACTTACAGTCTCGCCTTCAGCAAGTTGCAAACTTGAGAACCAATAGTTATATAGTAGTTGTGCAATGAGGAATGGAATGGCCCCAGTTAATTGAGGATGCATCAACCAGGGTGCTGAAATTCACTAGTTGAACCACATGATTCCACGGGCTTATGCTATGGAACTCCCATCACCCGCAACGAAATCAGTTTCCAGCAATGAGCCAAAATGTTAAGAGCTGGACAATCAAACCCAAAAGCATCAACTGAAAATGTACAATCACGTGTAGAATTCACCCATTTGCACATGGATTTTTTCCTACTTTCACCCATGTTGACTGCATCTCGGGTGGCCTCCTTGATACTATCATCATACCCTTGGTTTCTATCTGGCCTCCTCAATGATGATCCTGATGTATTATCACATACTACATCTCTGATAGCTCCCTCTGGAGCCACCTCTTGATTTATTCCTTGCCAGATATGCCTTCATGAGCTCCAGCTATTGTCTCGGTTTCTCTCGATATTATTGAGGTTAGCTGCACTCTGTTCGGGCCAGTTGTTTAACGGCTGGGCTGCTAGGTGCATAGGAACCATCCCTTGATTTATTACTTGCCAGTTATGCCCTGATGAGCTCCAGCTATCTCTCCCAAGATATGTGAGGTTAGTTGCACTTTCTTTGTGCCAGTTCAAGGGATGGATGACATGGTGATTGGGATGCCTCATCTGGTTTCCAACTACCGATTCCAAGGGACCATTAGGATATATCACATTTCCGATAACTCCCTCCATATTCCAAGGGACCATCCTTTGATCCATTACTTGCCAGTTAGGCCCTGATGAGCGCCATCTATTGTTTCGGTCCCCCTCAAGATCTGCAGGGTAAGTTGCGCTTTGTTCATGCCAGTTGTTCCAGGGCCAGGCTACCTGGTGACTAGGAAAAATCATCTGGTTGGCATCTACTGATTCCCAAGGCCAAGCAGGAACATTACCCATTGATCGTCCACTTGAATTATGCAAATTGGGCTGAGGAATAGGTAAGCTCTTGTCAATAGACCATTCATTCAGTCGGTGTTCAGCATTATTGTAGTTGTCATGCCATCGAGAAGCAGGCCAGTATATTTCTTGATTTCCTTGAACAAGAGGTATCTTATCCTCCCCTGATCGGCAAAGCTCCTTTCTGCTATAACACTCTACATCTTCTGAAGGAAAAACGTTTTCCTGTGAGGAAGTTGAAAGATCCCTTTTCCTCTTATGATGCCATGTCTCACGACATCTTTCATTAGGTCTAGGAATGTCGTCTCTTATTTTTACCCTCATTTTATTGATTCTTTTCATGACCTTTTCCACATAACTCCAGAGAGGACTTTCTGAAGTGATACTAGGTTCTCCAAGTGGATGACATTTCACGTATTCCTGCACGTTTGAAGCATCAAGGATTCCTTCTAAATACTTCTGTAGTTTACCACCTGTGCATATAAACTGACTTAGTCCTTCAAATAATGAGGTTACCACGTACAAACACCAGCCTAACATGCCCATTGTATATATAACCAACCTAAAAAATCATCTTCCCCATTTTGAACAGTGTAGGTTTGAGGAAATATTCCTGTATTTGGCTGTAAACGAATTCAAGTCACTTCTACAGCTCAAAATTATCATCTTTAATAAGAATGTGTTCAGGAGCTAAAATTCTTACTGGGTTCAAAATAGCCTTGTATGGAGTATCATCCACGAGGAGTGTGTTCCCTGGGCCATAGTCACCTTTATCCCACGGAAGATCTGACTTCACTTTTTCCCATAACTTCGATAGCTCCTTCAGGAATAGGGGTTTGAATTTGTTATCAGGTGATTTCAAACCAACATCTGTGCAATCTGATTGATGCTGCACAAAAAAATTCAAAAGCCAATGAGAATTGTCAAAAGATCATCAAATGTTGGACGCGACTTCATATTTGAAGTTGGTGTATATAACCTGCCACATAAAGATGCATGATCAGTTTCGACCCAGTTGCCTTCATTGAAAAATTTTCGCTCATAGAGTAGATGTGAAACTTTTTTTTTCATCCTAAAAAAGGATCATTTCTATGAATATGAAATTTCTGCTCGCAGGCTACAAAAGGAAATATACGTTCAAAAATTGCAATTTACACTCCTACGTAACCACTATTTTTTTACTCAAAAGTCCTTTCCATTGTAGATAACACATGATTTACGCTATCGGAGATGGAAATAAATACACTGGAGCATCTTGGTTATCTCCTTCCAATCACATTACCAGCCATTACATTTGATTCCATGCTATATTCAAATGGAGGACACATATGACTTTATAGTAAAAGGATTCAAGAGTACTAAAACATCTCTTACAGAATTAAATTGTTGACAACAAGTTCAGTCTGTTGCTCAATTCTACCAGACCTATAGCAAATGATCTAGAAAATGAACCCCTTTCAAATGAAGCCACATTAAAAAAGTTTTGCATACCCAACAAAAAGCAAGATCTTGTTTCCTTTCTCCAAATAGGAAATCCACCAGACTATTGACATTGTAGCTGAAAATGGTGATCACAAAATCATAAGAACTTATATGAAAACTAGAGGATAATTCACAGATTCCACTTCCTTATAGGGAAAGAAGCTTACTCTCGGGCAGACGACCATACACCCACAACAAAATTCTCTAAACAGAACTGTATAAAATCTCCACAAAAAGGTCTTTTATATACTGTATGTATAAGCAAAAACAATTTAGATACAGAACAGTATATTAATGTTAATAATGTAGTAACCAAATTGGAAGGTTGTATATACCAAAAAAATTGCCAACTTTGCCATCAGGGGAATTATCAGGACGTCGTCCTCTACAAGAGTAAGTGTCCAGCAACAAGCCATTCACATCGAGCACGAGTAGTTTCTTTTGTGGCATTTTTGTTTGTACTTGCAACATTAGTTCACCGGAATGGACAAGTCACATCATTTTTATATCCTGAAGGCGAAGTACGGAATCATAAAATACAATATCAGTTAGCTGTCTTTCATTTAAAAATAGGAAAAACAACGTTGCACAGTGCTTGTTGCTTCCAAAAATACACAGATTTCAAAAAAATTCCTACACCTTACAAACGTCAGACTAAATAATGAGAATTTGTGCGTCATTGCTCAACGTGGAAGTGAGGAAGATCAAACATGGGCCTGAGATCTTGGACATATAATATAAGATCGATGTGCATTCCAGATGTACATCCTGTACAAAGTTATCAGATATTGTTTCACATGAAACAATTAACACTCCTCGGAGAAGCGCAAAAAAGATTGTCTTTCTGCAGATCAGGTTTTGAATATCTCCTGTATCTTGTTGAGTATACACATCCGAGAGAAAAAAACAGACATCTGCTTTCTTCCTGAGGCCCTACACTTAGAGTAAGGATTAGGAGTTGCTTTACTGCAATGACAGGAAAATTAGGCATATCATGAAAAATGGATTTTTGAAGCACTGGTTTGACAATGTGAGCCAATATCTGGATTGGTTGAATCTAGCATTAGCACAAACTAGAATGATTTTGGTTGTATGTTTGATCTGCATATTTAGCAGCAACGACATTGCAAGGATGTGGGACTGGAAATCACCTGATACCAACTTCAACCCTCATTTCATGAAGAACACATTAAAGTTCTGTGCAGGATTGAAGTCATTGACGATGAACCATCTCAGAAATTCAGAAACAGATAAGGAAAGACAGAAGTTAGGTTGCCATTCACGACGAACAAATTCAGAGCCCAGAATCCAAGTAAGAAAAGGAACCGGCATTACAAACGCTTCCTCTGCTTCTAGAGGGAGGAGAGGAGAAGTTACCTGGTTAAGCTTGGAGCAGCCGCTTGAAGAAGAAGATGAAGGAGAAGCAGCAGCGGCGGCAGGAGGTCTCTCCACGCACAGACAAACACGCAGAGAGAATCTCTCAGATCCGGTTCCTCTCTTTCTGTTCCTCGAGAATCGGGAGAGATTGGAGAGAGCCCAACAAGATTGGCTAGGTGGGATTCGAGCTCAGGGTTCGTGGCAAAAGGGAGTATATGTCACGAAGCCCTGAATTTCCTCCGCGATATAATTACATCGTTGCGTGCGCCTCGTCGAGAGCTTTCCAACGCATGTTTAAATGCCAGAATCCGTCGCCGAACCTGCCAAATATGATCGGAATAGTGTTGTCGCCCTGTTGAGCACGGTCTTGGAGTGAACATTTTAAGGTGGGGGATGTCAACTTGTTGAATTTGCGAAATCGTGGCAAAACGGAGTATATGTCATGAAGCCCTCCATTTCCTGCACGATACAGTTATATCTTTGCGTGCGTCTCGTCGAGAGCTTTCCGATGCATGTTTAAATGCCAGAATCGGTCGCCGAATCTGCCAAATATGGCCGAAAATAGTATCTCGTTCTTGTTGAGCACAATCTTGGAGTGAACATATTTGAAGGTGGGGGATTTCAACTTGTTGAAATGGAAATCCATATTTAACACTATGCGCTAAGCCTTTCCGTCGATAATATGACACGAACAAGACCACTAAATGATCAACACAAGTTAAAGATGCGAATAACTCAGATCTTTCAATATCTAAGGATGAAATTTTTTAGACTTGGTTAATCTGCTAGTTGAAATTAAGAACGGGATAAAAAAAACAATGATTAAAATGCGGAAACTGAGAGAAAGAAAGATAAAGAGCCACTTAAAGTATAAATGAAAACCAATGATGTACAAAACTCGAACCTTAATATACAAACATCGATTACCAATACTTCACAAAAGAGGTTGATAATATCCATGAACCAATAAACTCCATCCTAGTCCTCAAAACATATTATAATTGTTGGTGGTTAGCTTTTCGTCCACATAATGTTTGTACTATACTTGGGTGTAGGTGATTTAGGATTTTAATCATGGTCACCTGATATAGTGAAGAGATTTTGTGATTCTTCTCATACTCCATATATGTTCAAAGCAGTTTGAATCAACCCAACAACAAAATGTTTGGGGTATTGGATTGATATCAGGCAAGGACCAAAAGATGCCACTGCAGTGCCTCTCGGCACAATACCGTGAATGCAGCGAAAGGAAAGTTGAAGAGAGCAGATAAGAAAAGTATTTGAAGGCAGAAAGAGCAAGGGCCGCGGTTCTCTGATCGAGTAAAAAAAAAAAAAAACAAAAGTTGCGGATAGGGGTGCATCGATCCGAAATCTGTCTTCGGAATACAAACTCTTGGCTTACACTCCAAGCGATCAAATTGATCGATCGATCGATCGATCATGTAATGCGCAATAAGAAATGCCAACGTCATTTCAAGGTCTGATTTCTGCCCCCAGTGTTTTACAGTGGTCTTCCCCACTTGGAGCTTATTTCTAGCTGCGGAATTTTCACCAGACTCTTGTGTGCCCTTCTTCTCCTTAACCTTTTTCGCTCCGTATCTCTTTACGTTGATCTGGAGGCTTCACCACCATCATCATCATGTCCACAAACGCGTACATTGAAGGAGGATGTAAGTGTGTCGCGATGATCCCAAACCTAACGAGGGGAGAAGGGGTTCGCTGGATCCCTCTGGAACAGAGCGGATAAGCGACCGACTGGGGCGTTCAAACATCATCCGTCGAGCTTTCTGCTGCCGATCCAGAAAAAAGGCGAGAGAGAGGAACTGGGAAAGGGTTCTGGACATCAGGGTCCGTGAGGCCTATCGCGTCGAAACACTGTCCTTTCCTCTCTGTCCCCTGCCCTCCTCCCCTTGAAAGAACAGTTTTACCTGGAACCAGGTACTACGACTAACTTGTAAGGCTAGCAAAAGAGCAACGTAAAAAGGAAAAAACAACAGAACACCATAAGTAAGATCTAACAACTGTGAGAAAGACTATGGGGAAGCACACACACACACACGCACGCCGAGCTTACTGCCCCTCCTCTAGACCGAAACGAGAGAACTGGGAGAACTGCATCTTGGTTGGATCGGAATCCAGATGCTTCCTTTCTCGGCCCTGCGATGCGATCGACCGGCTGACCGATTGGGCCAATCTTGTATTGATTTTGCACCAGCATCAGAAAAATGGAATAACGTACTGCCAACAAAGAGGAGTTTGGGAGAGGTAGGAAGAAAAACAAGGCAAAAAGCAACAGCTAAGAAATGAGAATTAGAATCCAAATGGAATTTTGGTGAATCAGGTAGCACATTTTTTATTCTTCCTTCGCAAATCGAAAGAAAATTTAAGTGGGGCGTTGCGAGAATCGAACTCGCGGCCTCTCGCACCCAAAGCGAGAATCATACCACTAGACCAAACGCCCGACAGTGACCAAATCCAACAAGAAGTAACTAAGTTCTAAGTAATACCGTTTCTTCGGCTTCCGTCATCGTCCTCTTCTCCTTCTTCTTCTTCTTACCAGATCGGAAGAGGAAGGATTGGCATGGTAGGAAGCAGAGCAGGGGAGAGAGATGGTTTGTGGTGGCTCCGGTTACGGCACCTTGATTGAACCCAAAGGGAAGAAACAGCCGAAGAAGAAGAAGAAGAAGAAGAAGAAGAAGAAACGGAAGCAGGAGGAGGAGGAGGAGGAGGAGGAAGAGCTGCATATCCTGTGGGGCATGACTGCATTCATCACCGGTCTTCGGCTTCTTCAGCACCCCCTGCTGGAGTTCCGGCGCTCCGTCAAGGATCCCGACAACTATCTCAGCAACTGGG
>JBBBWG010027790.1:20659-47950 GCA_037176905.1 Azolla pinnata | reverse complement strand
GGCGATGGCGATGGCGATGGAGCCGAAGCTTTGGATGCTCCTTCCGCCATAGCGCCTCCGCTTCTGGATTCCGCCGCCATCGCCGCCAGGGATGCGAGCAGCAGGAGGAACCACCTCCTCCTGCGCGCCTCCATCGCCATAGCTCGGCTCCTGCGCAGCCGATCCGTCGTCTTCTCCGCTCCAGAGGCCCGGAGAAGCACAGGAGAGATGGAAAAGCCCTGACGAAAGGCGGTGGGAGCTATGGCGATCGATCGAGCGGGGGGGTTTGAGCGGAGGCGCAGCAACCGGCGAGAAGGATGAAATCGACGACGATATATAGATGGATTTCTTCTGCTACGCGATTACGCCAAAGCTCTGGCTATGGCGACGACGATGGAATGTTCTTTGGCATCAGCGGAGCAAGAAGCTTTCCCTGCAGCAGCACTCATTCTCCTGCAGCGCAGGAGAAAGAAATGATGGAGAGGGAGCGGGTTAGGGTTCTTTCAATCAAGCAGGCGACAGCGATGGCGATGGCGAAGGCGATGATGATGACGGTGGCGATGGCGATGGCGATGGCGATGGCGATGGCGATGGCGAAGCGGTGAAGGGGAAAGGAAGAAGAAATCCGGAAAAGACTGAAGAAGCAGCTATGGCGAAGCTTATCATGAGTGTCTGTGCAGACAATCATGAGAGAAGAGGGAGATGCAGGGGAATTAGGGTTAGGGTTAGGGTTAGGGTTAGGGTTAGGGTTTCTGCGCCTGTGTCAGAACAGACAGGAAAGACAGTGACGATAGACGGAATATATATTTTCTCGTTTTCTTTATTTTATTCGCTTGCTTTCAGTTGTTTTGTATTTTTAGGAAGGGACCGTATGTTCATACGGTCCGTATCCGCCAGGCGGGGGGATGCCATACGATTCTTGGTGTGGGTACGTATTTTTATACGGATTCGTATACCGGCGCGCGCTTCTCGATGCTTCTTCCGAATTCCTTTTTTTTTTTTTTGTTAGGGGGGGGGGGAAATTACCGAAAACATGCCTAACGAAATTATAAATTCCATATCAACGCCTAAAAATTCCGGATTAATGCCTAGTTTAAACAATTAACGCTCGCGTCATTGATTACCATCAAATCAGTTGATTGTGAGCTCGAATTAGCATCAAATTAATTCCCGATTCATTAATGCCAAATGAACGTATTGCTCAAACCGCTTAGATTTCTAAAATTCACTGATTTTTGTTGATAAAATACAGTGAGGACATCGATTAGGATCAGTTAGTGGGAAGTGATTGAGAATAAAATCAATTAACGTTATACCAACGCAATCAATTGGACGTTAATTCATTTTATTCTCAATCACTTCCCTTTGCATTTTTATAGCTAATGACAGGACCTTTCTTTAAAAAAAACACGCAAAATAAATGTCCAATAATATTGTTATTATTATAATCGTTAATTATTTACTTGTTCTGTTATTATTAAGTACAAAAAGCAAAATGCGCATTCACTAAAAGATTTATGCTTAACAGAAACGGAACTAAGTTATTATTATTATATTTAGTTTTGCGTGTATAAATTTTTAATTCCCAATTTTGTTTTTGCCCTATTGGGTAATAATTGAAATCTCGATTTAATTCAAAATGCAGCTCCGCACCAAAAACGAAAAAGAAAGGGAAAAAAAAAACATACGATAAACATTAATTCCACAAGCGCGCAAAAATAAGATAAAATAAAACAATTCCTCGGGAAAATTCTGGGAAAATGGGCAAAACAAAAACTAAATAAACAAATACGAACGCCGCTGTGTACGACGTAGATGGATAGTACGGTCGGATCCGCGAATATACGTATACGAAAGACGTACGTACGTACCCGAGTCCCCTTAACTTAACCCGGGTTAACCCGGAACTAGCCATGGTTAACGCCCGGCACCTGAAGTTAGCTAGCCGGCATTAACCATGGTTAGTTTGGGGCTAACTAACTATGGTTAGATCAGCTGACCGGCTATAACTAACCACGGTTAGATCAGTATAACTAACCATGGTTAGATCAGCTAGGCTCCATGAGCCAAACCTAGTTCACTAACCATGGTTAGCTACGGAGCCACGATTAGTCACAACTAACCAGCCTTGCTTAACCATGGTTAGCAAAGGAGCCACGATTAGTCACAACTAACCAGCCTAACTTAACCATGGTTAGCTAAGGAGCCACGATTAGTCACAACTAACCAGCCTAGCTTAACCATGGTTAGCTAAGGAGCCACGATTAGTCACAACTAACCAGCCTAGCTTAACCATGGTTACAACCATGGCTCTGAAGCCGACTGACCATGGCTAGATTAACCGTGGTTAAAAAGCCTGTTGCGACTACACGTTAACCATGGTTAAACTCCACTTCTCCTTCATTTCATCTCGGTCTTTTCTTCTACTGTAAATTTGATTTTGCCAGCAAGTCCAAGGAGCTGAGGAGCCAGCAGCGTTGTACAAACAACTGCATTTTTGCGGTCGAAAATCTGTACAAGCAGAGATCGGAAACTGAGTTCACGAACGAGCTTTGGGACCAATCGGACCACTTATTGCATGCTCCAGATCTGGGCCAGATCCCAGGTCCTAGGACGAGAATGACACACGGTAAAACAGTCTGTAGCTCCCTTCGGCTCGTTTGGCCTCTTGCTAGTTAAAATTCATCGGGTCGCTATTTTCGACAGCTAAAGAAAATCCCGTATGGAGGACAGAAGCAGCTGGCAAGCTACTACTGGTCTCGAAGAAGTCTGTCTAGATCTTGCCTCCCGGCACCGTCTGTGTTTTTAACAGCTCCACAGATTGAATCAGTCGATCGATCGATCGATCGATCGATCCAACATGTGACTGGCCCTTGCCATCATCCATTAAAAGCGTGCCGATCTCGGCAACGAAGTTGTTCATTCCACGGTCCGAAGCATCGTCTGTCTGCCTGTAAAAGAAGGTGCCGTTGCTCGGCCATTTGCGCCCCAGAATGCTGGACAAAAGATGAGCTATACCACTTGCACCAGTAGAAGTAAATGTGTTGAAGGCTTTGACTTCCCATTAATGCTCTCAACCAGATAGACCTCTTCACCATCTTTAGTTGCATGCCTACCCCTAATTGAAGCAGAAGCAGCAGAAGAAGCAGAAGAAGCTGGAAGCAGAAGAAGCAAAAGAAGCATGACTACTTGTTCTCTTCTCCAGCAAGTGCCTGGTAAATCTCAACTACTCCTCAGCCCTTGTAAGTGTACATGCAGGCTCCCCATGGAACTCCTGGTAAAAACAAGAAGAAGAAGAAGAAGAAGAAACTAACAGAAGAAAAGATTTTATGTGTCCTAGTTTTACCCTGAGGGAGGTCATCATGAATGACCCATTTGAGGAGCTCCTCTGAGTTACATCAACAAGCTTCAGCCATGGCATGGTGTGAGTCCAGGTAATTGCACTTGCTTCCCAATCATTGTCCTATGATAGTCCGAATGATAGCATCGTTCCCATTCGATCGAAATCTAGGCGCTCCGCTATGGCTAGCAATCCGGTGTGATCAGATCAATGTTTAGGGCTTAGGGTTTTGAAACTCTTTCTCGCTTACCATTTTTAGTAGAGAGAGGGAGATTTGTGAAGTTTGTGTAATTTGACGGAAAATTTGTGAAATTTGTTTGAAATTTGCTAGGAAATTTGTGAAATTTGTGAAATTTGACGGAAAATTTGTGAACTTTGTTTGAAATTTGACAGAAATTTTGAAAATTTTGTTTCAAATTTGTGCGAAAACTGAAATTCGTTTGAGATTAGGTGGAAAACTGCCAATCGATAGACAAGCTCAACGCATCAACACCTTATTGAATCTGAGGCTTAGTGTGTAGGGTTTCGGCTTTAGGGCGGTGTTAATCTCATTCATCAGCACAGATTAGGTGTTTCGGACGCATTGCGATTTGGTCTAAACTTAAACCATATCATTTAGAAAGAAAATCTCAAACTTGAACCGAACCGAAACAAACCCATAAGCTGTTAAAACTTGAAACTGTCAAGCTGAAAGCAATTCAAACCAAACTTAAACTGCTTTTAATGGCTCAAGCCCGTATAAAATGAAATGACTCAAAAATCAGTATGAAGTGTTGAAAGCTGTAAGTTATGACTACTTAACATAAACAAAATAAATGGAAGTTTGAATGATTTGTGAATCTCTATGTACAAACATATATACATTTATTTATTATACTTATACATACGTAATACATAAAACTTCTTGTTCTTCTTGGCATTTCGTTTGTTTTAAAAAACAAACAAGAAAAGTTTTCGGTTTATCTTGTTTAATTCTATTAGTTAAAAAAAATGTATAGATGTGTAGCGTGTAAATCCGGACTAGAATTCACTATAAAGTTTAAACATAGAATAAGTTTAAAGTATTTATGGACAAATATTTTATAACTACCCTTATAATCGTAGTACGTAAAGCTTGAAAAACAAACAAGAATGTTTAGTTTATCTTGTTTCTCTTTATTAAAAATTTCGTAACCCTAACTAAAAATTGAATATAAATAAAATTAAAAGGATTTGAAGCATTTATGGATCCTTATGTATCAATATAATAAAATGTTCGGTTCATCTTTGTTTACTTATTTCATTAATTAGAACTTCTCTAAAAATGAATGATTCAAAACTGAACCCTTGGGAAGGGTTTTATTTTTTCAAACTCCAATTAATTGAACAACTCCCAAAACGTGAATGTGTTCGAAAAACACTTTGTGTGAAGTTTTCGGGTTTACGCTTTTGATTCTCAAGCTTTTGAAGTTTAAACCATCGATCCACAAAGCCAAAACGTAACCGAACCGAAATGATCAGCCATCAAGCCTAAACCCAAACCGGTTTGATGTTCTCAAAGCTTAAAGCAGATCTCTCCGGCCGAAACGGATGCCGTCGAAAGAGCCTCAAGAGGCAGAAAGACGCTTGAAAGCCACTCCAAGAGTTATGAATTCCTTGGAACTCATCGATTTTGCAGATCGCGCCCAAGAGTCTGACCTTGGCAACTAAAGCGAGGGTGATTGGTGACCGACCAAACCTTTGCTCGTAGGCGCAAGCAAGTATTCCAAACCTGGCGAGCCAATGGAAGAATCGCACCCCGATTCGCGTCTCTAGCTAATCTAATCTTTCTTGCCTCTGCATCCTGGCAGGCTTCTGATAGGAGGACAAGGAAACCTTCCTAGCCCCAGCTAAAATATATATGCTCATGCATCAAACATGACATCTCTCTCCCTGCAGAGGGCCCGATGTGTGTGTGTGGGATCGATTCAAGGTTTAGCTGAGGTTGTGCTCCAGAATCCCCGAGTTGTCGGTCGGTGGCAAAGAGAGCATATATCACCGCAAAGCCAGTATGTCCGACATGAGGACGTAAGGGCTGCCATCGATCGCGCTCGATCTCGACGCACGGCCAAAGACGTCGACTGCCAAATCCAGGTTACCGTAGATCCTACATGCATTCAGCAAGCTTGACCAGGCGACTCGAAGATCTGGGCAAGTGGGCATCCTACGAACCGCGTCCTCGAGCCGCCTGAAGTCGCCGGCACGACCCAAAAGGTCGAGAACGATGGCCGAGGGGCCGGGGCCAAATGCTCTGTTCCAGCGTTCCCAGAACACAAGAGCCTGGGAGACTGCGCCCGAATGGCTGCAAGCCTGAACGAGCACCGAGAGGGTGGCCTCGGTGGGCTGGAGCCCCGTCAAGATGAGCTCCTCGAGAGCAGCCCCGAAGAAGGTGGAGGCGATCTCGCCGCCTCCGAGCGCATGGCTTGCCATCTGCGAGTTCCAGGCCGCCACCGACGGCTGCAAGAGCCCCAGGATGGCGGAATCTGCATCGGCCGTGCTGGCGCAGCTCCCGTACGCATGCACCAGCGCGCTGCCCGCATACGGCTCGATCTCAATCCCCCCCGAGACGACCCCGAAATGCATCTCTCTGCATCTCCCCAACGCACCCATCGATGCACACGCCCCCAGCATCGACACCACCATCGCCCCGTCCAGCACCGCTCGATTGCCGCCGCAATGCCATCGCCCCGTCCTCTGCATATCATTGCACATGGTCAATGCCTTGTCCCCGAGACCATGCCTGACATACATCGACACGATCGTCGCCCACGACACTTCATTCGCCTGCGCCCCTAGCGAATCGAACGCCGCTTCGGCGGCCCCAATCTCCCCGCATTTGCTGTACACGACGAGGAGCGCATTCGCCACCAGCACGTTGCTCGATTGGCCCATCCTCGTCGCATCCTTGTGCAATGCCCGGCCGATCTCAGCCACCACCACCACCACCATCGGTGTTCGCCTCTTCATCATGGGTCCTTCTCCTTCTCTTACTTCTTCTCCTTCTTCTTCTTCTTCTTCTTCGTCTTCTTCTTCTTCTAGCAATGCTTTACAGGCCCTGCAACCGATCAGGATCGTGGCGGCATCGGCCTCTGCACCTTCCTCCTGCACCAGCAACATCTCCCTCAGCAGCTGCAGAGCTCTCCTCCCATGCCCGCACTCGACGCATGCCGACAGCATCGCGTTCCATGACACCGTGCTCCGAACACGGAGCTGCGCGAACGCGCTCCCTGCTTCGCCCAGCGCCTTGCACCTCCCATACATGCTCACCACAGTGTTGCCCACCCTGCTCACGCCTGCGTACCCTCTCCTCCGCGCGTCTGCGTGCAAAGCTTGCCCGATCTCCATAGCCGCTGCACGCATCCTTCTTCTTCCTCCCCCACCTTCTCCTCCTCCTCCACAGCCTGCCAGCGCTCCACATGCTTGTATCGACGCCACGAAGCTCCATCCGTCGGCACTCCTGCCCTCCTCCTCTTCCTGCATCTGCCTGTACAGCCGTAACGCTTCCTCTGCGCGCCCGTTCTCTACATACGCCGACAGCATCGCGTTCCAAGACACGACGCTGCGGTTCCCCATCGCCCCAAAGACGCTCTCAGCTTCCATGGCTACGCCGCACTTGCTGTACATGCTCACCAGAGAGCTCGCCAAGTACAGATCGGAGGCGTAGCCCTTCTTGCAGGCCTCCGTGTGGAACCGCACGCCTTCTGCGAGGTTTGCCGTGGATCCGCAGGCCTTGAGGAGGGCGAGGTAAGTGTAGCTGTTGGGTTGGAAGCCATCGTCGAGCATGAACCGGTGCAGCCGAAGAGCTTGGTGGCCGTTGCCAGAGTTGGAATGGGTAGAGATTAAGGCGGTCCAAGAGAGGACAGATCTGCACATGGGGGCTTACTTGTACCTGTACCTCTGGAAGGGACTGCTTCCATGGAAGTTCTGTCATGACCGCCTGTTCAAATGGTGCAGGAACAGAGCCTATATTGCAAGTCTTGTGTGTTCTGGTTTTAGGGTTTAGGGTTTAAGCTTCCGTAACTTTATGGCAGGGAATCTTTTTTAAGCGTCATTTATGGAGGATTTAGGGTTGACAGCATATTGTTCTTGAGCCTTGTTGTTAGGTTTATGGCAGCTTTGGCGTGAGCAATCTAAACAATTATAATATGGTGCTAACTTGTGCACAATTCTAGCACACTTCAAAGTATGATTAAATATTACTTCCAATCTCTTGAAACTTTATTCTTCTGTATTCAGAACTTTTGAGATTTGATGATGTCTAGTCATATTAAATCCAAGAGTAGTTACTGTATGCTTTGGTGTGAACGCAACTACAATGCTACTGAAGTTTAAGAAGGGAGATTAAGGGAGGATGGGGCTCGATTTATGCGTGGAATGAACCTCAGAATCTTTGAACCTGTTACTATGTCACGCTATGCATTGCAAATGGTATGGAAAACTAACTACAGTAAAGTCATTTTTCTGATTGGGTGATCAGGAATTACCAAATGGTTTAAGAGGCGAAGAATAAAAGCTCCATGAATAAGTCCGAAGGTTTTTTATGAAGGAGGCATTGAGCAGAAAATGGCAAGCTGTTAGAACATCAAAAAACCAATATGTCAATATGAGTACCTAACATAAGGTCAAAATGCATCCAATCACATCATACAGCCCTCAAAACTTGCTCACTATAATCCAACTGTTTACACTAATGCAATGAATCTCTTGCTTCTCACATGCAAACACATCGTCATTAACATTATAATCTACTGAACAAACTGGTTTGCAAGCAAAGTAAATTTGGTCAACAAACTGAAATCCTCAGCAACAAGGTTGAGCACAGATGTACATGCACATTTTGATAGCAAGAGCGCTTGCTACAGATCAGTAATCCCCTTGATAATCAGGAAACCTGTGCCTAATAGAAATCTATTCTCTAGTGCTCTAATAACCCTTGAATAATAGATAACTTTCACTTTGGCAACAACTTGATCCTTACAGGCTATAGAGAAGTAGAATGATACTTGCCCACGGGACAAATGGACCCTACTTGCCCAGACTATTTGATAGATTCTGCTCTGATTATACCTGCTTTATGCTCAACTAATTCTTAAATCATAGTTTTTTGCCACACAAACCATTCAGGCTTAGAACTCCTATACTGCTTGAATAGTGAGTAGTAGTATGATTGATATGGTGTAAAACAGATAAACCACATGGTAGTTCACCTTTTGAATGTTGCACTTTCAGGTGGCCATCGGTCCTAGGAACCTGCTTTCGGATGTAAAGAGAACATTCAACATAAACAATTAAGGGAGAAATATAGTATTCAACATAGTATACTTTTGAATTCATTTGGAAAAAATGGGAATGGCTGTACAAGTGAAAACCTTCGAAACATTCAATGATGCCCTCTGAAATGAGGATACAATAGATGTGGATCTGGGTTGATTGGAAAAGCTTCAGACATCTGCACATGTGTCGGCTTTACCTATACAGCAGCTACCATATGTGTGCGCAAAAAATTGCCACCCTTCCCGTAAACCTCCATGGATATTTCAGAGAAACGAAGTTAGCCACTCTGATCCAGAAAATATGAAAGGCATAATCCTCGATGACAAAAATTGTTTATACTATAATTTCCTGATGCTCCCAAAAGCCACTGTCAAAGAATGGAAAACTTACATAATTTTCAAAACTCGGAGTTTTAACCTCTTGCCCCTTGTTGTAGAGGGGGGGGGGGGGATATCTTCTTTCTATTCCTGCCTTCTTGCAGTGGGCCAGCTATTCAGAGAACCAAAATTCAACTTCTGACGAATCTATACAGCTTAAATCATGTTAAGGAGTCAGATCCTCTGAATGCCATTTTTATTGTTGAAAGGCCATAAATTGGCTAGGCGCTCCAAAACTCCTGCACCTTTCGGGAATAGCCCAGAAAAACCTTGGGGAGTTGCAGCTGGAGGGAAATCTTCTGCTGGCATTGCAAATGGCTGAATCATGCTTTCCAATTTATGCAAGGTAAGATATTGTGAATCACCTTGTAATGTCTCTGGTGGAAATACAGGCATCGTGTGATCCTTATCCTGGGGTGATACCTGAAATAAACGAGAATTAATGTTACATCATTTCTTTCATTTTATGCATGCCAACTGTATCCAAACATTCTTTATCACCTCAAGCGGATTCGCAGCAGCACCACAGCTGAAAAGTAGCTCGATTCTGAATCTTTTTGGATCGGTAAGTGAAACCTAACAATTAACGAGACATTAAGAAAAACATAGGCTTCCAAATTATCACTATCAACATTTAACGCACTCTCTAAAAAACAGGCAATGTGAAGTAAAGCTGATCCAACTTACAGCTGTGTTTTCGTACATCCTCATAACAATATGGGTAAGATAGTCGAGCTCCTTAGTTTCAAAAATTCTATGCATCCCCTTATCATGGATAAGTCCTTCCTCTTCTAATGAATCATCCAAATTGCAATACCTCAGAACATTTATCAACGAGTGGATGTGTGATTCCTGTAAAGACAACCAAAAAAAATATTTATACCCACAGAATCGTTAATACGGATTATACATGTTAAGGTCTGAAAAATTCACTTGGAGATTGTTTTAACATACTGATGTGAAATATAGTCGAGTTCGAACATGACGTTCTGGAGTTCTTACATTTGCATACCTGGAAATGAGATTGATAGTATTCAGACACAGGCAACCTATTTTATGTGAGATGCTGCTACAGCCATTAATGATGCATTTTTAAAAACGCTTTTACAAATCACGTTACTTTGGGTCAAGACGATACTGTGTTTCTTTATCCTCGTCCTCTTCAGCATCAACAGATTTCTCGCTGTTCGTACTTGATCTCCTTGAATTATCATTTTTCGTCCTAGTTTTTGCAGATGTACAATCATCATCTGTTAATTTGGATAGCTTTGGGGCTGGTGTACAATCACGTGCAGATTTCAGCTCAGCAATGTTGACAGCTTCTTCTCGTGTATTGTCAAGATCGATCAAAAGTTTTCCAAGTAGCTTTCGTGCTATCTAATAAACAGTACTTTTTTAGCCATATTTGAAACAGTGTTGACTCCCCAACTAATGATTTTTGCATCATCTAGACTCAACATATAATAAAAGTACTACACCATATACACATAATATGCAGCTAAAATTGCAGATCCTTAGCTCCCACCATTCAGACATAAAATGCAAATGGGCACACATGTTACCTTTGATCCAATTTTCAGCTTGTGCACAGGATTTATTCCATATTCGTTGGGTATCACACCATCAGCAAGATCCTGCCAATACCAGTACAGCATCTCATTAGTTGTTATGAGTATGTTGATTTATGACACAGCTTCAATATCCACACCACAGAATATCAGCTTTATTTTATGTGACACTATCAGAGTAAGCTTGGACACAGTAGATACTCTCATCAGCCAGTTACATAATCCAAGACAGCCAATTGAAAGCATTTTTTCCGTATTGACCACTTTGGGGCCTGCTGTAGGTCCTGGGTTGCCTATGTTTTCTACGCTTTCTAGTAAAAGAAGCTGCTTGTGTAGCAAGATTGGCATGTAAAATTCATGCCATAATTGAACATGGCAGCTGATTGGATTTATTTTTTACACAAGATTTTCTCAGGAAAACACAGAGACCATAGTTTCAAGGCCATTTCCACATATTATGACCATGCAGTCCAACAGATGCCAAGGGCTAATACTATTCATGTCCTACACATTGCGCATATTTTCTCAGGAAAACACAGAGACCATAGTTTCAAGGTCATTTCCACATATTATGACCATGCAGTCCAACAGATGAAGGATAGAAGGGCTAATACTATTCATGTCCCTACACATTGCGCATATTTTCTCAGGAAAACACAGAGACCATAGTTTCAAGGCCATTTCCACATATTATGACCATGCAGTCCAACAGATGAGGGATAGAAGAGCTAATACTATTCATGTCCTACACATTGCGCACACCTTTGAATATCTTGTCTGAAAAAAATTGATACTCTATAGCAGCGAATTATTTTAGGGCCCTCAATATTAGCACCATGTAAACATGGTCGCACATGTTTAATTGGCAGAGCCAACTGACAGCAGTAAATCTTTTGCAGGATTATGCGCACCACTCATGGAGTATAAGCAAGAAATCGGGCAATTACTACTGCAACCCTAGCTGTATGATGGACATCTTTGATAGTCATTTGTGTGAAGCAGTGCGGACATATACCTCAAGCCAAGAGACATCTGGATATCGCAACGACTAGTTGATAAATTGCTCCAGGTGTCAATTATCATTGGAAATTAAATCCTGAATGTAAGAGAACCAGGAACCACATCTTGGACATCACCTGATTGGGGACCACCTTTTTGATAATACATGATTGGAACTACGTCCTGAGCATCTCCAGGATATAATGGGAAGAAGAGATTAACAACCTTCATCTTAGGATATAGGTTATCAATTGAGTTTATGTATGAGGAGCTTGTATCAGTCACACTCCTAAATATATTCAGACCTACATCAGTTACAACCTAAACTTGAGACTCGTATTTCTTTTTGTAATTTTGATAGGGACAAGAGTCATTATTACTATGGCTCTTGGTTGCTTTTAAATAACAAGAATCTTTTATTTTATCAGCAAACACAAAGCCTATCATGCTAGTTATAGTCTACCTTAGCAACAGTGTATAGTTCTTCAAGACCATCAAGTTTCAGATGAGTGCTGTGCAAGAGGTCATACCTGCCACAGAAACAAAGAAATTAGAATATATGGCCAAGCTAACTTCTATATACACTTCACAAAGATGACTTACTTGGCAGAATCATAGACATCAGGAATCTTGGTAATGTCAAATCGACTGGACTCAAAAGCATAAAAGAAACATACAATATATCAGCCAAAGAAGAGTGTTGAATTGGGTATAAAACATGATAAGTGGCTAAGAAATGTCACCCTTTGCGCTCATTATATATATCCCTTTCTAGCTTCTTCCAGCGAGCAAACATCAGCAGGAATCCTTCACTGCCACACGGCAAGCCAGCAGCAATACGATCAACATCCATATTTGTTTTCCCCAATGCTGTTGCCAGATCATAAGGTGGTAAAGCTTCATCGGAAGTTGTCTCCGCCAACCTGTCTTCCTCTGCTTTGCAGAGAACTTTAACTTGGCTGGTGACCTTTTTCACAAGCTCAACCTATAGTGATGCAATCACTTAAGAAAATAATAATCAACCATTGACATTATGCCAAGAGATCAGTACTTCAAAATGATACCAATCTGCTTTTCCATCAAGTTTATTTGTTTATTTAAATGCACACAACAATTTGAGGTACTTCACTATCTTTACATCAAACTATGATGAGCTTTTGTTGTTGCATTCTATTTCAAAATGTAATACAAAGTCCTAGACATTATAAGTTGATCAATAATGATGAAGAAAGCTCTTATGTGCTCTCTAAGAAAGTATCTAGAGTCCATTTGGTCATACCAACTAGTATGCATGCTTGTATAGCTGTCTCAAACTAAGAACCATGGTAACAACAGCACATCATCATGAAGAATAACTAGAACGCATGTTGATTGTCCTATTAGGGGATACCTTATCAATGCTTGAGTGACTCTAACTAGGTCAGACCTGTAAATCGAATTGTTTAACCAATTATAAATCCCGATCATAAATCTGGAACCTGTGAAGAAGAGATACAATTGAATTGCGTCTTCCATGCACATAACCCCCTTGTTATCAAATGTTGTATATAGCACATCATGAAGACACATCTATACATCAGAAAAGATTCCCTTTCAGACCTACAGACGTTTGCCTGGTATTCCCATTCAATTGTTTAGTGTGAATGGGCCAACATGGAATTCCTTGAGATTCCTGCTCATAGTCTTAAGGCATTGGTAATGCATTATTTTGATAACCAGTTTTAACTTACTCTTTTAATATATTGCAATGCTTGTAAATTAGCTTCCATACCAGCTTGGGAAGAAGTTCCAATGCATTCTCAGGCAACCCAGCTGCATCTTCCATCCAGGGTGCGTCTGAATCCAAAGACCTTTCTCGCTTCCCTGATACAATGATGTCATAGAGGCGAGCCTATACCAGATGAAGTATGTCATTTAATTGAAGATATCAGCAACCTACTTTTATGGATTGTGATGCCTGGTTCAGTATTCTCTTATTTCACAGCAGGTGACATCAGCCTCTCATTGAGGTAATTATATGATTATAAAATAATTTCAATTTCTACACACCTTTGCCTCTTCCATCTCTATACTCGCTGTATCTAGCCCATCCAGCATTGATGAGTCCTTGCTTACAAGAGAAACCTTCAAATGATCCACACAATCCATCATTCTTTGATGGCAATAATACATTATCTTTTAATGGCAAACAATAATGTATTCCATATGTTACTACCAGAATAGGTGTCAATGGACCTTCTAAATCAAGCAATCCTTTTGCAAAAGCTGCTGCTGACATCTGAGGCAAGTAAGAAGTATAATTCATATTTTGTTAGAATTTGGAAACTGATATCCTACAAAAGAAATGGTCCCAACTAGCATGCCAGGTGATATTCTGAACGGCATGTGAATACCTGAACACGGCCCTCATCGGAACTGTAAATTTTAAGATCATGTCTATATGTGCTATGAAGGCGAAGTAACCCAGTCCCTTCACCTACACACCACAGTCGTTGGTTAATAGAGAGGAGGATCATGAACTTAAATCCTAACTGTGTTTATTCCTGAATTCTGAGAACCATCTGTTTTGGCAACATTTACAGATGAGAACTTCAATTTTAGAATAACGTCATTCTTAGGCTTCTTGACTAATGAGATTAAATACGGATAGGAACACAAATATTTGCATCTCCTTCGAACACCATCAAATAAGGGGTGATAATACATTAGTGTAATAAAGATCAACCACAGATAGGATTAATCGTGTTCCATATCCATAGCATGTGTCTTCCTAGCCTTTCAAAAAATATGTTTGAAAGGACAGCACCACTCTGGGGCCACTCAGGGTATTTGCTAACACGTTCTATCTGTAAGTGAAATAGAAGAAAAGGAACCTGGATACATTGAGTTTCTAAAGACACGCCCAAGTTCTTCTGCCTGAAAGAAGCAAAATACAAACATCCCAGAGTAAGTGATTTGTTTTTGCAGTTGCCAAAGAGATATATGTACAAGAATTCTGTTTATTAATGCAGAAGAAAATAATCATGTGGAATCCCTACAAACCCTGATTTAGGAACTTTTTTTAGTTGAGTTTCATTGAGAGATCAAATTAATGCATTTTCTCATGTCAAATGTGATTCATGTGAATTTAATTGTTCATGCTTTAATTTGATCTCTCAAATGCATATGGTAAAAGCATGAACAATTAAATTCACACGAATCACATTTGACATGAGAAGCAGCATTTCCATGAGACCATCAAACTGAAATGACGGAGAGACAGACATTAATACTGAGAAATTCGAATGCTGAAAATAGATTGACTAGCAGAAGCTTGATGATTTTATTGAAACAAAAAACTACAGAAAATGAAAGCACTATAAAACTAAATATGAATAAGGATATCTACCTGTTTTCTTCCTGCATGTGTCAAAACACCACCATATTTTAGAACCATCAGCGCTTCAATTGGATGCTCCTCTATTTCGTCATTCTCTTTCATGATCCTAGACCATTTTGTGGGCTTCAATTGAACTTTACGATATATACCAGAGAAATGTCCTCCCTGACAAAAAAAAGGCAAAAGTGTAGTTAATCATTCACACAACTTCTTATAGAATTTCAGTTGTGATACTTGTTCAAAAACTCAATAACAGGAATATCTACAAGCTTTAAGATTGGGGATATAAACATCTGTATGATGGTAGATTTCGGCATCTCCTTCCTAATTTTATAACACAACAGGTTAAGTTCACAGCTCAGATAATTTCTGGCTTTCTGTTAGGTGCTGATACTTTCATATCACCAGAATATCAAGAATTCCATATTTTTAAATCTCGGAGCAACTCACAAACATAAATTGAAGTGATTTTGTTCAATAGGAAATCGTTGAAAAAGTGAATGTTTTCAAAAAACATAACAAGGCCTAGGAGATCTGAACTAAGGACCTTGAACATTCATCCTCCAAAAGTCAAGCAATGTTGTCTATGTTTTAGCGGTAGCGATGGAAGTCACAAACCATTTCAGTTTCTCCAAATTTAACTGTAACCTTAAATTTCTTTTCAGGGAGGCTGTCTATCGTACAGTCAAAAAATACAGCAAAAGATATGGAAAACCCAAACAACATATCATAAGAAGAATAAATCTTTCGTTATTATAGATGTCTACAGATCAGAGCGGCAATTTAGGGTTTCCTGTCATGAGACTTGCTTTGTTGGACAAACTGGAGTACCAAATATGATGGTGTATACTATGGGAGTGCCAAAGAGTTAGATATACTTCCTGTTTAAGTTCATTTTCGAAATTTTATTGAAAACCCATACCTCCTCCAAAACAGCTTTGACATGACGAAGTTTCTCAGCATGTTCTAGGTCTTCTGCTTCACTGTCACTCTCCTTACCAGACCTGCATGAACAACAGCACGATACATACATATATAGATGGAGAAACATAAATATATATAGAGAGGGATAAATAGATAAATAGATAGATTAGATAAACATAATTAGATACACATGTACATATAGATAGATATATATAGACAGACAGATAGATAAGTATGTATATTAGAAAAATGGTGAAGACTGACTATTAACACATGGTTATCTAAGATATGGTAACAGGAACAAGAACCCCCGCCTATGACACCTAACATATACAGCAACACTGTCTGCTCTTATTTCCTTGTTCAGTCTTGTAGGTCATTTTTGGTTAAAGTAATTTCTTTCTTTCTTTCTTTCTTTCTTTCGTTCTTTGTTTCCTCAGAGCAACAAGATTAAACGAAAGTATATTTCTTTACTTGCGAGACACTTGTTTGTGTTTCTAAAGGATAGAAACAAGGAGAGATAAAAACTCACTGCCAACTCAATAGTAAAAACCTGGCACATACAAACAATGTTGCAATGCATCCAAATATTAATAATGACTTGTGTAGATACTGAGTTATAACTTCTCTATCAGAAATATGCATTAATTTCAAAGCTCAAGCATCAGTTTCTCAACCTTACATTTAGTACGTTGATTGCATTGCTCTTATGATAGCGGACTTGAATCTCTAGATAGACTTTCAAACCTGGCTCTTGGAACAAGTAACCTGGTCGCATCTAGAAGGTCTTGGAGTTGCACTGCACTTTTCAGCTTTGCCTGTCAATCGTGTTTACATAAGATCATCCACCCAACAAATTAAAATAATTATATAAGTTATAAGGTTATGATGTTTCCATTCTAGAAATTCGTGCTCAGGCATGAATGACTTACCTCAGCCCTTGGTCTTCCTCCATTATATTTTAGCATCAGATTCAACAAGCGCTCCTGAGTCACCTTCATTTTGACCTTCTGTTTGGGTGTTCTATCACCACTGTTATGCACATCAAGGTATAGACAAAGTGTTCCATTAGCCAACACTCTAAACAGCTTAGTAAGAAATTTGAAATTCATTTCACTTACTGCCGAAGCACTGCAATGACACATCTCAATTCTTCTGATTGACCAAAAGTTCCCAACATTACACTGCTTCCCTGTCTAGTTATTCCTAATTCCACGGGTTCATTACACTTCCAAGGCAAAGGAAGAGGATGCACCAATGTTGAAGAAAGATGCGGAGCCTTTGCATCCAAGAGCAGTTTTCTTAAAACACAAGCAGCATCATCATAATACCTGAAATGTTACGGTAACAATACAAGCTTTAGTGCTTTGCATCATTTGATAAATTTTTCCTGCAGCAGCCAGCAGAGTTGAAATTATTTGTATACTTGTAGGAATTTTTCACAAAGCTCCAGCCATTGACATCACATACATAGGACCTTCCTTGTGATCGGAGAAGATCGAACCCACATACCTATTCCACAATTTAGTAAGTTCCTTTATCCCTAGAAAAAGGAATAAAATATTCTCTTTCAAGCTTAATTTACTCACCGCTTGTCCAAAAGCTACACAGACCTCCCGTGCCATTTCTTTTTCTGCTGGAGTTAAAAGCACTGGATATCTAACCTGTTTGGAAATACAAAACATTAGCTCTACAAAAGAAACTGGCTCTACATGGAAAGATGTCAGGATTCATCAGCTTTCAAAGAGAAAATCAAAATGTTATTCAGATGAACTATAGCATGGTATGACGTTATTCAAATGAACTATAACATACCATGCTATTACAAAAGATCATCGACATTCTCTAAATATTCCGAGTGCATAACTACATTTATGACTCGGAAAATCGTGAGGTTTTGTAGCTTTCAACAACATAAGGAGAATAGGAAAACGGGAACAACCTCCTTCCCATCAGGACTGCGCATCACAACTCCATCAACAACAGGTGATTTACGTGCCTCTGCATGGGCATACTCTTGACCAACTGTATAAACCTGCAAACATAGACATAATGACAGTGTCAAAGACATTCTATAATTTACTAGCTATGCAGTATATAAAAAATCCTGAAGTAGAATAAAACTGCAAAAAAAACATCTCTTACATGTAAACTGGCAAGCAAACTAAAGATTACCACAAATGCTTCTTCATAACATAGATAAGATAGCATACCTTGACATCTGTTCCTCCAGTAGGCATGAATTCCTCGTATATATATGAAGAGTCTCTTCGAACTTTTCTTACTTGGGGTTGGAATTCACTAGAACGATTGCCAACCTGTTGCCAATAGAACTGACTAGATATAAATGGGGACAGCAACAATATGGTAAACAACGACATGTTTCAAAAACCAAATTTAACAAAATGAAAAACTGACCTTGCGGAATAGTTCTTTCATGCCTCCACCAGCGGCGCTAGGATAGTATATTCTAATACTATGATTTTCACCTATAAAAAGTGCAATAATTGTGGCAGAACCATCCTCACCTTAGATAGATTAATACAAATGTAAAGTGTTTCATCTTCTAAATCTAAACATCTTAATACTTAGTGCAGTACAGACCCTAATAAGTATTAATTGAGCCAAAATTATAAAAGAGATCTTTCATGATTATGGAAGTGAAAAGCTGTTCTGAAAAGTTTATTACCATCCGTTGGCTTTTCGACAAAGGGTTTGAATATACGTTTCCCCTTTACTTCGATATAATCTTCTTCCTCAATAAAGTAATCAACGTTTTCAAAAGGGAAGGCTCTGTTTATGAGTGCATAGTTCGGGACAGGAATTCCATGTTCTTCCAGATGCTGCCATAGACAGAGTAGATCATAAAATACAGAACAAAAAGGTTGTCGCTTTACAACTTCAGATTCTTGTCAATCTCATAGAACGTCATACCACCCATCATAAACTGAAAATACTTCGTTTCTCCTATTTCTAACTTTGGGTGACAGGAAAATTATTTCTATTGCACCTTGCCATATAAAGAGGAGCCTTTCATTTCTAGAATAAAATTACCCTTTCGAGTTTCACTGAAGTTTTGGTTACTTGTGACTATGCAGAAGTCACTGAAGAACCCATGCAAGCATATGCCGTTTGTGGCAATGCTTCACATAAATTTACAAAAGTTCTAATCCACTTGTAAGACATAAATCCAAGGAGATAAGTGGCTTTATGAAATTCCAAGAGAGTATAAAGAGACAGCTATTATCATCATAAAGAAATTACAGTTAAAAAAGAGACTGTAAGCATCCTAGCAGCTTACAGCATAGACTGCACGACGATCACGAAGTAAATGTTGCATCTTCAAATCATTAACAAGAAAAGGCCTGCTGAATGAAAATCGTGACATTATTAATCAAATCCAGATTAGATACCATCTAGCGTATCAACTTTGTATAAAAATGAGAAAGGACACCGACATTTGATCCATGGTAAAACGAATCTATGTAGATTTTGCATTCAATCAACATTATTTTTTTGGTTATTTAGGTTCTATTATAATAAATCTTGATTTATTAGCTCTGATGAAATATATTAGGATCAAGCGAGAAAGAGACTTTCTGAGTTCTGCGTACGCTTCTGCCTTCTCCATGGGAAATCCATTTGAGTAAAAAGCGATTAAGCAGTCACAGTTAGGCCATCTGTAACGAGACACATCAACTCAATCTGTTTTAGAAATCACATGAAGTTACCTTGCAAATAGAAATAATTGTACAGCAAGACAAAAAAGATTAGAAAAGTATTAAAATGAATAGCACTCACAGAAGTTTTCCACAAATAGCATATCCGAAAGATATGATAGTTCAAATACTTTCACACAATAATTACTAAAGTTGTCACAAACAACAATGAAATTTCAGGCTTACTTCTCCACAGGCTCTTCAAGAATGACTTCGTCTCCAAAAATAAAAATCTGTTCCCAAAAGAAGCAAATATTATTTCTGTGAATGATTTCCTCATGTGCAAGGCTCGTAAGCCTAATATCAACACAACCTAGACAGAGTGGTTGACACAAAAACACCTTGAACAAAAAGAACATTCATGACTATGAGATGTTGAGCACATTTCAATCCTATCCAGCTCTGCCAATAAATAATACGTCAAGGTATTAAAATAGTTCAAGTAAAACAGTTCAATCGAGTATTGCATCAAATGCATTCATGTGAGGATAGCATATTCGAATGGAACCTTTTCTCTATTAAGATGGTGCACGAGTGTCCTACATTATTCAATACAAATAACACTAATTCAGATTTATCATTCTAAAACGTTAAATCTACGGAACATATCTATTCCACTGAATTTCATTAGATATGAAATTTACGGAAATGTAATGTTTGTCAAAATAATTTAATCTTGAATGTGAGAAATCCTACCTTATGATGTTGTAATTCTTATAGGATGTAATTTAATTAGTAAATACCACGATTTATGTCTGAACAAATTTGTTAACCAAACTATGCAATAAGAAGATTTCACCTCAAATTCACCAAACGCCCGTAGCCTGTCCAGAATCTGGGTCATTGGAGGAGAGCGCGCCTGTGAACATTGCAATGGCTAAGTTAAATAGAAGTTCTAGCAAAAAAAAGATAAAAGAATTCAGCTATAAAAAAGGTGGCATAAACCAGTATTCTAAACAAAATGAAGCAGTAGATAATACTAGATTTGAAATTAGGAGGAAATGCTGGCCATTTTTTCCACAGCCCTGAGGAACTTGAACGCCTCTCATGAAGGAAAGAAAGAGTGAAAGATAAACTAACACCTTTCATGAAAGAAACTTATACAGGTTTTACATGATTCAGAAAACCGAATTGTTAAATAAACACTTTAAAGGCCATTAGGACCACAAGCTACTGATACCACAGAATCCAAACAACTGTATACAACAATCAATGAATTAAAAAGCTAGAAAACAGCAACATATAGATCATTACACAATTTTTAAAAATTAACAAGGGACACTCCAATTAAGAGGCTTAGCGATTTCTCCGCCAATGATCTCCATTACATAAGAATTCAGCTATTTATATACAGACAAATTCCTAGAAGGTCATCTGTAATATACTGAAGAATATAAATAATTTTCCATTAATACAAGGACTCAGCTATTTTTCTAGAAAAAAACTTTAAAATCTTAGTCTACTTCATGATAAATAGTGTTTTAACATCAATACGCTAATATTTGCATTATTCAGCATAGAAAAGTAATTCTAAAGAATGCAATGAAAAGAAACATATCACAGTAAGACGAGCTTAGTTGTTTTACAGACATATTTTATAAGATGCTAAGGAAACTCATGCATCATTACATATCAATTATTTAAGCATACGATCAAGCATGAAATGGCACAATCATAAAACATAGCATTCATAATTCATACAATCTGTAAAAACTTATATGGCTTTCATGAAAAATAGCATTTGAGTTATGATACTAGGATAAAACCATTTCTTATGAATAACAGCCAATTGGTAAAAGACAGCAAGATATTCCAATTTAAAAAAATGGCTATTGCACGATGATTTTCACATCAACAAACATATTCATGATTCAGCATATAATATTTAAATTTGGAAATGTGAAATAAGAAATCGGTGAGATTCTGTTTCTTCTCTATGGTTTAGCCATCTATAACCATTTACATGCATTTTATAGAAACAGTGATTTAATTCACATTCTTCGGATATTTTTGACATGCATCATCATAGAATAATATAAGTATAAATATCCTATGCTCCTCAGATTTTTCTAATTTCCTTGGATGAGAAATTGCAAATATTTAAGAATTTACATGCATTTTATAGAAACAGTGATTTAATTCACATTCTTCAGATATTTTTGACATGTATCACCGTAGAATGATATGTAAGTATAAAAATTCTATGTTCCTCGAAGTTTCTAATTTCATTGGATAAGAAATTGCAAATATTTAAGAATTTCCATGCATTTTATAAAAACAGCAATTTAATCGAAATGCTTCAGACATTATTCATATGATATCTCATCAGCATAGAGAAATCGAACTATGACTTTCATATACTCCTTGAATATTTCATTGCCTTGCATGAAAAATGGCAGTCCATTTGACTTGACAGTTTGCAGTCCACAACATAATACAGTATATTATTAGAAAAGAAGCTACTACTTACTAAAAAAAAACAGTAAGACTCACTTACTTTCGGCCATTATAAATATAAATAAAGAATTTTTAACAGTTTGCATTCACAATATAAGAAACAGCACGTTCATGCAGATTGGCATAGACATAGTTAATGATTCTTAAGATTTACAAGTTCATCACGTGATAGTGTGACAGTTTAAGCTTAACTGATTCCCACATGATTCAGCATAGAATCTAGGGGACTCTAGAATAAATTTATGGATACAATACAGTAAGAATTTCTTACTTCACTGCAAACACAAACTCCAGATTCCATACAAAAACGCCATGCCTTCCATGAAAATCCATATTCCAATGGACAGGTTTCAACATTTTCCAGAATCATAGAGCAATGAATATTCCGTTACAACAACGGAAACGGAAGGAAGAGGAGAGGATTTGGTCACTGTTTACACAATCTTTAAGCAATTACATGACTTTTATGAGAAATCGAAATACAGCTAACAGGCGATGTAACAGGACTTCCACGTAGAAGGGAAAAGCTTTAGGACAATCAAATTGATAGAAGCACTGTAAGACATACTTTCTTCTCCATGACACAAACGCCAACGGCTATCTTCGGGAAATGATGAGATAGATCATCCTGATGCGATATAGAATCGGTCATCTCCATAGCTTTACCCTCGTCCACTCAGAGGAGCAGGAAAATTTTGGCAGCTTGCGATCCTGATTTTATCTGCAAAAAATAGTAGCAATGGATCAACATTTTCAAAACAAGAAAGATGATGAGTAAAGGTTCTTAAAGCTAAACTCCCGCCGCCTGGGGAAGGGAGGAGAGGTACGCACATTGAACAGAAAGTTTGGAGTTTGGAAGTTTCAGCGCGGTTTGAGGAAGAAGAAGGAACTGTGAGGCTTTCAAGATTCCGCAGGCGCAACGGAAAAGGAAGAAGGGAAGGAAAAGAAGGTAATCGGAAGAAGGCGAAGCGGCTTCCAAGCTGAAGCAGGAAGTTGCAGGAGAAGATTATAAAACAAGACTTTCTTTCACGCTTTACGCAGGAAGGAGCAGACGAAGATGACGATGATGAAGATGCCGATGATGGAGAAGCTGAAGAGACGAAGGAGAGCGAGAGAAGAAGAAGAAGGGAGGCTGAAGCTACGGCGATGGCGATGGCGGGTTTCTGCACAGAAACTGAGCGGAAGATTTTGGTGTGCGAGAGAGCGCCACTGCCTGTTCTTGCATTTTGCTTTTTTCGCAGTCGAGCTTTCTTTGCTTTTTTCCGTTCTAGAAATTCCGTATTTGTTTAATAATAAAAAGTCACATGTTGTTCCTGTGTCTGGCACGTGGCACGTGATTCGATGAAAACCCCAATCATTTCTAACTTCCTGTTTTTCTGCCAAATTTCACTGCTTTTTGAGTGCTTTTTTTATGTGTGTCGTTTTTAATCCTTTATTTCTTTCCTTGTTTAGCATTTGAAGCCTGTATTATTCAATCAAATCAAATCAATAAGCTGCTAATACACACTAATTAATCGAATCACCAATCAATTTACCCCTAATCAAAACATTCCAAACTTAAATAATATCCACATAATTAGCAAATATTGCCATAACCATGCACTAGAAAATGTTGATCCGATTTTCAAGAAGTAGATAAAAATCGTACTTGGAAATGGGTTGGTTTGATTTAAATTAGTTAGTTTTTTCATTGATTGTATTGATTACTGTGGAAGTTGTTGTATCGCATCGTACAATGAAAAGAATGATCAGGTTCATGTAGTCTTCTCTTCAATCAGTAATTATATGATCTTCTTTCAAGAAACAAAGAGTTTATAATGATCGAGTAATTGTTTTGCTCGATCTATTTGCGATGTTTTTTGTTCGCGTATAATTGGTCTGCTTCTCTTTTCAAAAGCTTAATTTCTTCTTCTTACTTAGTCTTCAGGGTGTCTTGAAATTGGCAACTAAATAGACTTCATTCTTCGTGTAAAAAGGCTGCTCAAAGTCGACAACCAAACCGAAAAAACTTGATTCAAAGGTGCTGAATTCAGCAACTAAGTCGTCCATCTTTAAAAGGTGTCCAAAATCCAGCGAACGTTGTGTAAGACAGAGTCTTAAATGTATGCTTGACTTGGTCAATTCAGTCCTAAAACTTCACCGTTCACATTAGCACAGCATCAGACAACTTCCATATGGGAGTAAGGGCAAGCTAGCAAATGCTTTCGCACTATAAGGACAACCCTCGACAAATTCGATTCACATCAACAACTCAGCTGAACCATGGTAAAAGTGATCACA
This sequence comes from Azolla pinnata, assembly GCA_037176905.1. NCBI lineage: Eukaryota > Viridiplantae > Streptophyta > Polypodiopsida > Salviniales > Salviniaceae > Azolla > Azolla pinnata. The sequence goes on along the minus strand of JBBBWG010027790.1, from coordinate 23,636 downwards.
ATTACTTACCATGGAAGTAAAAAATAAAATGTTGGCCCATGGTCCTCTGTGTTGTTTTGTTAACAAGTTGTATAGTAGAATTATTAACAAAAGGTTTTTCGTTCCATGTTAGTTAGTATAGAAGGTTTTTCTTGTATTGCCTTTGCTCCTATGGTGTTAATCAGCATAGTACCGTCATCTTGGCCTCAAACTAGATATGGATCTTAAGCTTATGATCATTCATATTTTGTATGAAAGTTTTGAGTTTTTTGTAAATTTGATTGTCATATACTAAATGGTGAGAAATGCACAAACCCAACATCCAAAAGTACAAGTATATATAGTACAAAACAATTGATTATAGAGGATAAGCTCTTATATGTGGATCCTAAACCTTAAACCCTATCCCCTAAATTTTATATATTGGATATGTTATATAACATCAAGTACCAGCACAAAAAAATCTATATGTAGATTTGAAGTTGTGACTTATAATTACATAGGTTGATATTTTATTTATTAAACTATTTTATTTCAATTAATATTTAATAATATCTTAAAAGATTACTATATTAATGTTAAAAACCACTTGCGACATTTGTTGACATCGCAAGTCCTCAGAGCCACCCAAGTGGCAATCATGCATGCAAGCCATGTGGCATGCATGCATACAAGCCACGTGGCGAGCATGCAGGAGGTCTAGACTTGTATAAATACTAAGCTAGTCTCAGTATTGAACTATTCCGGTTCAAGGCCAATTTTCGAGGCTTTGTACTCCAAGTCTCCTGGTAATACATATTTTGTCTTCTTGTTCTTATCTAGTTTTCTTCTTGTCATGTTCGTGTCTTCCGAGTCCATTGTTGTCGATGAGTTTCAGCCGTGACAATAGGCCAATGTACTTCATTAATCTCTTTACCTTGCTCGCTAGGCACATTTGCCCTTCCTATCCCTCCTCGCCATGGAGATTGATTCACCGCACATACATGCAAAAATAGTTCATGATGCTCTTCGTGAAAAAACATGACATGATGGTTGTTGTAGAGTCATTTTGGAGTTTTTTTAACACATTTAAAATAAATGAGATTTTGTTAGTTGAGAACCTATATATTGGACTGCTTGCCAATTAACTTCTTGTCCATGCCACTTGGTGTGTCTTTTTTATGGGCTCAAATTCTTATAATGTGTTTTGTATTGGTTATCTCTTAAAAGTTTCTTGAATGCAAAGCGAGACAAATGAAAGTTTAGGAGACTTATGTAGTTTGGGTTTAAGGTTGAAGTTAAGCCATAACTATGGTTGATCTCTTTGTAGTTACTAATTTAACCTTAGCTATGATTTAAATATAACTAAGACACCCGATAAATCACTTTATTTCTCATTTCTAGTTTGAAACCTTTTATTATCAATTTGCTTTAGACCCTTCTACAACATGTCTCATAAATTATTTTCGAGATTGATTCAAGGCATCATGTCTTATGTAGAATCTAGAATTTCAGTCAAGCATTTCGTTCTCTCAATGAACTCAAAGATCTCAACTAAAGATTACCAATGAAGTGCACTCTCAATTTTTTATAATTTCATGAATTCAAAGTTTCAAGAATAAAAAACAAATGTTTACAATTTTATTTTCTCGAACTAAAATATATAGATTTTTTTATCGATTAGTCGAATATGCTCACATATTCTTCTTATTTAGAATTAGACCTCCTAAAGTGGCTTATTTGTCGTCTTACTAAATCACTTCACACCAATGATTCACACTTTCCTATATCTTAACTCAGAGAGATGACTAGAACCATGAGAATTTGATAATCAATTGAGAGCTTCCTAAAACAAGAGCAACAATATATCTCTGCTTAAATAAGCTCGCCATTAAAAACATTTTAACCAGTGACATTATCTAGAGCCCACCAATTATTGGTACCCATAGCCCGAGAACAAGTGGCATAAAAGCAAAAAATAAGTGATATTAGAGATTATTTGAGTTTGAGTAACGACCAGGATATGTTAAGGAAGAAAATATCGAAATCGGCAAATCAAAGATTGTTACTAGACTTACCTAGTCAAGTTTGTTTTTGTCAACAAGAGTGACAATATATCTTTGCTTAAATAAGATCATTTTATTGAGCATTGTGTGCACCGAAAATTCAAGGACTCCACTTTGAGCATTTGCCTAAATTCCTAATAAGATTGAGAACCAGTCAGTATTAATGAACAACTAAGTTGAGGAAAAATTCAAGAAAGACTATAGACAAGTTGACCCCCACAAAAACAATGGTTTCGAGTTTTGAAGTAAACAAATAAATCTGAAAATTTAACAACAAGATTTTTGCCCTGTGGAAAGAGATAATGTAAGATGGTCTCATAATCTTTTGATGTCATATTGAGGCCATCTATCATAAAATCATACCAAGTTTGATTTCTCTAGAAAAATAAAAACATTTACTAAATAAAATTATTCAATCGATGATCAAAATGCATCTAGCCGAGAATGTCTGCTTCAATATGGCCGAGGAAAAGACAACTTATACGTTCAATCGACTTATGAGAAGTACTTAAAGATTTGTTTAATAAATTTATATAATTACATATAAATAAATTTTAAAATATAAGTTCTTGTTAAGGATTATAACGAATATCATAACAAACGTAGTCTTTTACTCATAGCAACATGTATTTTAGAGCTTATCATTCTAACAACTAGGAAATATATGAGTGATATAATAATATTATAATAACTTATCAATGATGTAAATTCAAAGGAATTTTAACATGACAACTCAAAGGAATTTTAATTTAAGACATGTAAATTAACGCTTTAAAATCATAAAGGTAACATATTAGTATACAAACATTTACCTATACAAATCTATTAATACCAAACTATTTGAGATACTTAAGAATAAAAATAAAATTATCTAAATAATAATTACAATATATTTATAATACATGAAGAAAATGACTGAAGTTAATTGAGCCTCCTCACTATGTATAGGATTT
>JBBBWG010027790.1:0-13938 GCA_037176905.1 Azolla pinnata | reverse complement strand
GCATTCATGGGGAAGATGTTGTAGTAGTTAGGGGCTGGGACTCTAGAGTTGGAAGCTCTCTCTCTCTCTCTCTCTCTATGTGTATGGAATCCTTGTCGAAGGCTGTAGTAGCTCGAGTGGTACGAGGTTTTTACATGGATGGGGTGCGATTGATCTTCGCCATTTCTGGCTAAATGCGGGGTAAGATCTCGTACCATGCCGTAGTTTGTTCTCTTTGCCAGGGCTAGCCTTACCAGACCATGTACATTCTCGCCAATGCCCCCTGACCAAAACACACATAAAACAAACAAAGGATTAGCTGTATCTCTTAGGAAGAAGAAACCAAAAAGAAAAAAACAGAAACCACACGAGAAAGTTCGTTGCAACAAGTCCATGACCTTTTTTTGCCACCAGTCCATAATTCCATCTGAATGAATGCTTGCAAAATGCCTACTTAACCTAACTCAGGGCAATATTCTCATCATCAAAAGTAGCAGAAGAAGCAGAAGATGATGGCAACATGGTTCATCAAAGTATGCTCACTGATTCTTCTTATTTTGGTCTGCAAACAATCTTATACCAAAGGGCTACACTTTGATATGTAATATATACTAATTTCAAGATGCATATCATGAATGGCTATGAAGATAACCAAGCACATCAATTGACTCATTCTTACATTTCAAACACTAATCAGGGTTCTCAACTTCATTCCCATTTGGTTTCATATTCTATTACCAACATAACAAATCTGTAACAATATCGGCTTTGATATCAACTTACGTGTTTGTCACAATCCCCCCACAAGAATAGATATGCCATCCACTTTCAAGCAGACTATGGTTCTTAGAGCCTTGTAATACTCCGTACTGTCGTTTTGCTCGTTAGGCAACATTATTGTACTTCACCCAATGAATACTGAATACACAATCTATGGATCTGAACTTGTGTTCTTTGCACGAAAGAGGACAGCTATGTATGCCATTGCCTTTCTTTCAAGTGATTTGGTTAATGTTGATACTCGAACCAACATCTACTCTCCATATCAATCTTCATTAGTAAAGGAACATGACAATATAACTACACTCGCATATAGCCAAAGTTCAAGATTCAAAATTAAACCATAGCTAATAACAATGCAACGATTCATCCTCTGTTGAAATTGAATTCAAATCAGCTTTCCCATCTGTCTTGGCAACACACATACATACATTTGTACTCCACCTATACATATTACAAACTCTTGCTAAGAAACACAATAACTTTTAAGGTTCCATCGAATTCCCACGCTCGAGTGTACTTGCTGAACAGCAATTAATACAGCAAAGAAACTGATTAGAGATGCATGTTTCAGTAACGAACATTATTGGGTGAATCGGGCTAATCTGGTTTCCACAGGTTGATTATAGATAGTTGGAAATGTGTTAACTTTTTGACTCTGACATAGGGTGCAAAAGTAATTCACAAATGTTTAATATCTACTACAAGCAAGAAAATCAAAGCACATAGAATAGACCATTACTCAGGAAAAAGATCAATTGATGCTCAGTGAAGATCAATATGCAGTAAGTATACCATTCAGTAATGTGCCAAGTATAAAAGCATATTCTCTCCTTTGGGGGTGGGAGCATTATTTTTTAGCATGATACATATCAGACTCTTGCTGAAAATATTTAGGGTAGACAATAACTTAAAACTCTCTACAGAGGAGGCTACGTTCGAATAATTTACAACGCTTAGAAGGAAGATTCTTATGCTTCTTTCGATAATTCTTTCCTGATGAGAGTTGAACTTAACTTCTCTCCGTTTTCCCCTTCAATTAGTCCAACTACTTCAATCTGCAAACAAGTTTAGAAGCAATACAGTTCACAACCTCATCATCTCTATCACAGTAACATACATCTAAAAAAATAATGCATGGAGATGAATCTGCCCATGAATATAGCGATTTTTAGTTGCATTTTTAACTTTTCCGTAGACCCAAATGTTAACTGAGATGGCATTAGGATTTAATGAAAGTAAAAAAGAAAATGAGAAAACAAGTTACGGATAACTTTTTCCAGCACAGATATGAATGGTTTGCCTTTCCAAATAAGCTCGGATGATATTCACTTCAACACAGGATGCATTTTCAGTTCACGATGAACTGCTTCAAAATCTATCTATTACACCATAGAAATCACACAAAATGTCGAGCAATTTAATTACCTTCAACTCTGTTAGGCCCCTTTCAGCCCTCCTCCTGTTCACTGACATGGCACCATTCACAGTCTCTTCACTACATGTTTTAGGAAAAACACAGCCAACATCAAAGATGAATACTCAGGAAAATCTTTCAAATTCTACCAGTCTAAAATGCTTGATAATCATTCATCCGAAGAGCTTTCAATACATGCCACATAATTACCACTACAGCCACCCAGACCATGCACATGTGCATCAATATAAAAAGAAAATCGGTTTGTAAGAATAGCAAAAGGACAAACCTCACAATAATGGCTTCCAATCCTTCATCAACAATAGATGGGCCATATGGATCTATAATGGGTTGTACGTCAACTTCTAGTGCGGGTTTCAATGACTGCAAAATCCATGGAAATCTCTCTAAATGCACTAGGATTCTCTAGTATTCTAAAATAAGTGTTTACCCAAGAAGATTGGGCAATACCTTGACAAAATCTTCTACAGCTTTTTTTCTTGTTTCAAATGGCTCAATCAAACCTGAAAGCTGAAGAGCACAAAAAAAGAAGAAAAAGTGGTCTTCAAATTGGCCTTAGCAAAGTAACAACGTCAGGTCTTCATTAAAAAAGCTTAAAATGGATCTATCAGACTCAACAGCTGTAATGTAACAAAAATGATGCTAAATTCCTTCATATGGATCTATTAGACCTAAATGCTGCAACTTACAAAAATTGATGAGAAATTTTAGTTAGAAGCTTCAAATGGATCTATCAGACAGAAAAGATGTAATTTTCTTAAAAAACGATGCTAAATTCTCTATGTAGTTCATGAAAGAAATTAGAAATGGTTCCAGGTATCAAAATAGAAAAGCACATAACTGCCATGTCTGACCATTACATTGATAAGCATTACCTCTTTGTTTTCAAGCATCGGCCCAGTAGTAATTCCTATTAAAACACGTTTCTTTGCAAGGTTTGCAGCAGCCTGTTATAGAAATTCAAGATAAGAAAGAAAATTACATCATATTATCCTCCAGGTTCTTCTTATCACTGTATTTGTATTGAAGTTAATAATAAAGATAATCATGTCCAACCCTAAGAAGGCTGCGATGTCCATCATGAAGATGATCAAAAGTTCCTCCAAGAACAACACTATCATATTTATGTGCTAGCAAATCAACGTCAGATGCAACTATCTCTTCAAGCCCACTGTGTTCACTCTCATTCACACCTTCGCCCATGCCAATAACTGATTAAAAGAAAAATTAAACAACGTAAAATTATATCGCCACACATAATAGAGCAGATCTAACAAGTTTCACAATTTGCATTACCATTGTATGTATGCATGGCCAGAACGACCCATGTTGGCAATGGGCATTCATGTATGTATGTATGTGTGTATGTATGTATGCATATATGGATATACAAAGGTAGGTATCAGGATGTTTTATTTTGTAAAATATCCTTGTAATAGTTATTAAAATTATGGGCATGTACACTAGCAAACAAAATAACAAAGAAGTCTTATGTAGTAGGAGGACTAAAGAGCAACAATAGGGTCTTGTACATCCCATTTAAGGTATATCATCTCTTAGTGTGAAGAAAGGGGGTTCGCCAAAGGTTAGTGCAAGTCACCTTAAAGTTGGACCATCTGAATGGCCAGAGATAGCATCATATTGACCTATGAATTATCTCAGGCCATATGCCTTGAACTGAGCCAACACAGAAAGATTTATTGAATGTGCAGACACATCTCTCCTTCAATACATACCACATAATTGTGGAGGAAATAGCTTATACAAAGATTGAATATTTATCATAGCATGAACTGATGTGCCTCCCCATGAAGTGCCACTAGAAAATGTATGGGCAATAATCCTCAATCCTCATGATCAGACTACTGAGACTGAACATACCCATAGGCAATGTTTCACTGACTCAAAATGTTTATCCCTCCCAAAAATCTTAGTATTTATCATAGCACGAACTGACATGCCTCGCCATGCAAATGTGCTATTAGAAAATGTAAGGGCCATAACCCTAAACGATCTTGATCAGAATCCATTTGGACATGGGATGTGTATCACATTAGGAGGTTCATATTTGCCACCAGAATTAGGAGGTTGATATTTGCCCACCAGAATGCCAATAACCTAATCCCATTAGAGGCATCCAAATACATGCTCAGTCAAGCCCAACACACACAACATTCATACATATTTACAGATACATGCACATATATACATACCGATTCGGAAACCAGCCTAGCCCCAACCGGTTCAGAAGCACGACTAAAACCCATCAGTAAAAAGATGCAATTAATCAGAGGACGGTTAGACTTACTTCTGCTTTCCGGCCACGAGGATCCCTGACAGGCTGTTCCTCCTCCTTCACCTTCTACCGTTATCAACAGCAACACAACATCTGCGAGTGTCTGTGCGTGTGTGTGTGTGTGGTATCGCGGATGCAGAGAAACACAGGTTCTGCACCTGGATCTGAAGGCTGGGACAGCAAAGGGAGAGAGGAGAGCTCTGAGAATGCAGAGCACAGAGTTGGGCGATGCTCAGAGTTTTTCACACATTTGTTTTTTTTTCTTCTTATGAAAACACACAAATAGGATTAATAAACGTGTGTAAAAAACAGAACTACAATTTTTACAAACTAAAGAAATGTACGCATTAGCCCAAGGTATAATCTTTCTGAAGAAATAGTTTAGACTTGCTTCAACAGATAAAACTGCCACATCGATATGCCTTTCAGCTTCTTGAATAGATGCTTTGACTGCTTGTCTACCATCAAACACAAAAGAATTCCAATTATGGCATAATCCCCAATATCTCATTGAGTTAGTGTAAAAGACATTATTTACATGTATCTATGTAAATGTAATAGTGTGGGCATTATATCTATGCCTCTGTTTTGGTTCTCCTCTTTGCAGATCCTCCTTTCTTTCTAAAAGCTTTGAAATTGGAGAGTTGTAGAACGAACACGACGTTTGGGTCTGATTAGTACAAGTAGCATAACAGCCAAAAGACCATGGCCACGGGTGAGAACCTTGATTCTCGAACGATTAGAGCCAATAGAAGTACTAGCATTGTGACCCTGACTCAGGTCACACAATAGCTCATTGTGCAACGACAAGAGGTGTTGCAGAATTGTAACATCAGATTTACACAACGTGAATTTCCATTTGTTAATGAACTCTTCGTCGAGTGGAATTTCACACAGTTGCACGGACTATTTGGACATCAAAAAGGATTTCGAGTTTTCTAGATCCCTTTAGATGATGGATGGATCCACCTGTTGGCCCTTGTTGGCACCAAGATATAGACGAAGTTAAAGACATGGCAAAAAAGGAATGAAACTTGAGGACATTCCCAGCATCAAGTCTCTCAGATTGAGAGATGAATGAGATAAGCAAGAGGTTTCATATCAAACAATAAAAGATATCAACAAATGTTTAATCCAAGTTGTAGACAAAAGAAGTGTAATAAAGAAGTTTGAGGGTAAGAAAACCTAGCCAACAATGAGCAAACTCCCATTCCCCTAGAATAAGTTCAAAGACTGTGTCTACAAAACAAAGAAGTCGTTATGAGAAGTAAACCGAAAAAATAAGAGATTGTGGCAAATGATGCATGAGAATTTTTTCAAAATCCACTAACTAGGTTAAAATCTTTAACCAATGATGGACCCACTATACATTCATATCGAACTGCACACAGTTATTCGATTTTCGAGAGGTCAACTAGTTAAAAGATCTGGATCATAGTGCATATGTGTAGGAGGTGCAAGTTGTGTAAAATCAGGAATATGGAAAGATAAGATTGTTGAAGCACTAGCAAACATTAAACTCGATGGTGACCATTTAACCACACCCGGGATTCCATCCTGGCTGTTCCAACACGCAATCTGTCATCATGTGCATAGGAAGATTAGATAACAATGCTATCTTGTTCTACCAATATGACGAGAGAATTGCATCATCATGATACTACACCTGATGACCAGTTGATGTATTCCATGCTCGCAGAGTGCCATCCCCAGATCCTGATTACCCAAATGCTTTTGTAAAACAATATCCACTAAAAAAACATACATTGATATAAACACATTGTGGAGCAATCCAAATAATACCTGATAAGACATACTGTCCATCTGGACTGAAGGATGCTTCTAATGTTCCACCTTCCGGATCAGGCTCCACCACAAAGTCATGCAACTGCATATATCCATTCCAAAACCATAAATTCTTTAAGTGACGATGAATCCTAGTGTGGAACATAGAAACTATGACTGCCAAATAGAGAGGATGTTTATGCTTCGGCATGAGTATCTTTAACCTTCACGCCTTCAAATGCATCAAAAATATAGATACGCCCGTTGGTTGTTGATAGCAAAAGTAGTTTTCCATCATAACTGAACTTCATCCCGGATACTTTCTCAACTTCATTATCTCCGGCGATTTGGAATGTATCAAACGGTCCCTGATTTTTAGGTCAGCTTGCACTTGTTATATGAGCAACGACAACGAAAACGATGCATGATCTTATGAGATCCATGAACCTAACCTTGTCAAAATGCCTCACATCATACAATTTCACAGCTCCTCCTTCCATTGATATCCCGAAAATGAGCCCTTGCCTATCACATGCAACTGACGGTCTTCCTGGTACCCGAAGCAAACCCTAAAACACAAATAGGCAATGTGATCCTTTTTATGTAATAAAACTGTGAAGAATAAAAATAAATGAGGACCACCTTGTACCTGACAAACATTGTTTCGTAAATCCCATATACGAACAGTATGATCAAGTGATGCTGAAAGCGCAATTTCACTTCTGGGGCTCACACACAATGATACGACTCTGAAACACACACCTATCAGTCAGTTTATGCATAATTAGATTCTGTAATATCCACTGCAGCCTCAAATTTCATATAGCATGATGTCCACCCAAACCATGAAGCTTAAAAGTAAAAAAAATGGCAACCATAGACTAGGAATGTTTTTACAGTTCACCGCAAAGTATTTGGAATTTCATAGCTCCTTTGTGTCACGCTCTGTAAGAGAATCGACCAGTAGGTCACTATATCAGTCTACTCACTAGAAACATACAAGGAATAGGATAGATATGGGCTCGGTTATATCTACTGAGACGTGGCGGGATCAGACCATTGTGGAGATATTTGCATACACCCTACGAAGCTGAATGTCTGAATAGTATTTGAAAAGTTATTTCCTCACGAATCTGCAGTCATTGATTTATGGACAGCTCTAAAATATAACTTGTGCAGAATTTGATAGGCTCATTTCATAATGTTAAGCTGATCTACATGGACTCTAAAAACATAAGAACAGATGAAAGCCTCTTCCCATCATCATTGAATTGTGGCAAGTCATTGCACATTGATTTTGAAGAACTTGATGCCTGCGGGTGAACAGGCTACATATCCTACTGGAACTTGATTCCTATGGGTGAACAGGCTACATATCCTACTGGAACTTGATTCATACGGGTGGACAGGCTACATATCCTACTCTTGTCTACATCCTGTGTAGCTGGACAGGAGGATAACACCTACCTAGCTAAGTGCATGCATAATACCCATAGAGAGCTTCGCTGTTCAGAGTTAGACATTGGGATTATGCTATATGGATATCTCATAGGGGGACAATCTCATTGACGGCATTTGCATATTAAATGTCTATTCATTTCTGTTTTGAGCTCTAGACAGATGAATTCATCAGTAGTATGAGAATGTTAAGTGCAACCTGAACCCTGCCTTTTCAGCGATGGAAATGAAGGAATAGATACCCTCAAAAGGAAATGATATCATTGGCAACAAGTGCAGTCACTGACTCATGCTAAGCCACTCTACCTTAGTGCTGCTTTGGTTATACATACAACAGTATGCCTCTATGGAACATGCAGTAATATAATATCTCATACTTACCGCACTTAACACAATTTTTTGCAGCCATAGCTCAAACCAATGTGAGGAAGTTAAACAAAAGCTGATTCTTGTTGTGCACACTAAAGCAAGATTTAAAATCTGCATGCATGGCCCATAAATTGTGGCAAATCTAGAAACTATAACTTTTAAATTAGTACACATAAAGGAGGGGAAGACAATTACCTATCCCTGTGTCCTTTCAGATAGCAAATATATCTATTGTCGTGAAGTGACAAATATCGCAATGATTCTACCCTTCAAAAAGGCACATACCAAAATGTAATGCTATTACAAGTACACAATAACAAGCAAATACGCATTGACGACAAGTTGATATACTCACCATCCCAACCATTTTTTGAAGCATATAGGACACAACCCTTCTTATGCGTGAAGCATATTTGATCAACTCCGTACTTTTTACTATATATCATCTTCAAAAAACTAGAAAAGGGTACCCAATCAGCTATTGATTCTTTGCCTTCCATTCATTCTAGGATGAACCAAAATACCAATGGACGAGTATCATTACCCAGCGGTAGTTGTGTTGTACAGCCGAATAGACTCATCATCACTAGCGGTAACAAGAATGTCTTCAGTCTCATGGAAGTCCAAAGAGTTAATCTTACATGTCTGCAAACGATGCCACGCTAAGCATAAATGCCTTCATCATAAATGTGATACTATATACAGCCAATGTTTTGGAAGTAAAAAATTATTTTGCATTTATAATCAATAAATTGATATAATTTCATAAAGAGACCAGAGAAAGCACAGTTGCGGAGATACGAAAAGAACAGAATATGTGAGCACACAAGGAAGAACCATCAATTTGAATAGGTTCTTTAATGCGTGAGACCTTCTTCATTATAAAATAAACGTTTCTCTCTTTTTTTATAGAAAATATCACTGGGCATTCAGTTCTTCAATTGATCTCTCTCAGTACAGAGCTTCATGCACTTCAAAACCCGAATCTTCATTGAACATGAAAGCATCAAGGTATTCAAAGAGAAAGAGATGCGTTTGCACTATTATTTATAAAAGACAGTCTGAAACTAACAGATAAAAAAAAACATTTTGATGCATGTTTCATTCATGACATTATGTAGGAAAGTAAAAAGACAGTACTTGTTTTAAACACTTCAGAAATGTTATTCTTAGGCTTAGAAGTTAGAATGCAAATGGTAAGGCATCAGATTGTGTGAAAGCTAGAAAAACACTGCACAAGAACTTTTATTAGATGCAAACTACCATTTCTTATACACCTTATGCAAGGAATTGTAAATGCATTGTACTTCGAGAATGACATTGTGATATTTTCAGCAGGATAGAAAACTTTCTTTCCATTATTTGAATGTCAAAATTCGATGTGCCTTTTATCATTACAAGTATTCCTTTACTATTTCTTTGGTATTGTAAGATCTCTCTCAGGAACATCACAAAGATGTGGAAGCCTTTCTGTATGAAATAGTGAAAGATAAATCATGAACCTTCATGATACCCATATGGCTAATTATGAGAGAAGTCTGCTAAGATTACTGCCATTACATTTAAAATTGTGCAGCCAGGCATGAAATAACCGACAATGTTAGATCACTATTCCAAAGGAGATTTAGAGTTGCGAGAAAATCTCATTGAGAATAATGGCAACATTTTCACATATTATCATAAGAAACAGGGGGATTTCTGGAACTAAATTCAACTTTTTACGCATAAAACTCATGACTATCCATTTCTATGCAATAGACAAGCATGAATCTCGGATCCAAACTCCAGTTAAAATCTTCAACAAAATGGAGGTGATAATGGAAATACTAAAAATAGATGATGATTAGCTTCTCATCCATTTCGAGTTCCTGGAGAGCACGGTAGGGGCAGGTGACCATTTTCTTATAACCGAATACCCATTTTCCATTTCTCAGAGAAGAGATATTGGCTCATTTCCATTTCCTCGTTTCCTGGAGAAAAGAGGCTTGAATGGGCAGGAATAATTATAAAACAGCACGAAAACACATATATGCATTCTTTTCTTGTAAACGGCAAAAAGGAGTTTTCATGGCATTCTAGATTGGAAAACGAACTTTCTGATCCGAATATCCATTGTTTTGGCATTCAACCATAATCATCGAGTTCTGATTCTGAATTTTATGCCATTTCTAGTACACCTAGCTAGCTATTGCTCGAGCAAAAGACCTCCAAGCTATTTCAACTTACTATTTGAAACAACAAAAGAATGTTTGCGTGGTTGGAAAGTGTTCCCACCACACGAACATTCTTTTCTTGTTTCAAATAGTAAGGACCCTGCAACCTGATTAAAGCCATAAATGGGCAGCCCAACAAGCCATGGATTAACAGTTTCAACAATTGCTCCCCATACAATACATCATCGTCTGCAGCAACGTGACTAGGTTTCTCTAGACAATTGTTAAAACCACACGGCATTCTTAAGAGTAAGGAGTCATCGTCTTTGTCCAAATTAAAGCCATAAACGGGCGGCGAAACAAGCCAAGGATTAACAACCGCAACAATTGCTTCACATTCAACACATCACCGCCTGCAAACGCTAGCGAAGCCGGCTACTGAAGGGGAAATAGGTTCTGGAAGCAACGGGCACATGCTTCTTTACGTACTGCAAAAGGATCCATGCGGAAGACAGTAACCGCGAGAGAGATTGAGAGAGAGAGAGAGAGAGAGAGAGAGAGATTACGAAGTCGCGAAAGGAAGGCCCGGCTGTCATGGTAGACACCACGGTGTCGTCGAGCTCCATAGCGGCTCCCTCCGAAGGTGATTTTCCTTCGCCACTGCTGACAGCGAGCGATTTCCTTCCCGCTCCGCTCCGATGCAACAGCTGAAAGAAACACAGGCAACGAGCTATGGCAGTTTTCACACCTTCCACAACAACATCTGTATCTGGATCTAATTGAGAATCTGAGAAAAGATTCCAGAATGCCTCATTTGAGGGCTCTCCAGAGAACTCTTCTTACTCTTAAAAAACTCTCTTCTGAATGAGAGTCATTTTTTTCACTCTGTTTGAGGGGTGAAGGATCAATGCATTTTGTCCTGATCGGTTGTATTGTCTGGTCGAGCTCGAAGTGCGAATCATCGTTGGTCGCTTAAGACAGATCGGGAAGTGGAGCGACGTAAAAAAGCAGCCGGAAAGCATTCGGTCCTCTTGTTTTCGATTTTTTAAGTGTGAGGATGTTGTTAAGAGAGCAGATGTCGGGCTTTGTATAGCGAGCATATCTTGGGAAGGTTGTGATTTGGATTGGATTAGTTTGGTTTTGGTGAAGGCTTGCATTCCACCTTTACTTGTGACAAGTACAGATCTGGAACACGATGCTAGAATAAGAGAACCTGCTCTTTTACATTATTTTTGCAGCTAACCGGTTGGCCTTGTTAAAATCCAAGAAAGAAACACTCGATGTTAGTAATCAACTGGGACTGCAACTAACGATTCCCCTTATAATAATGGCATCAACTTGCAATAACAAATAAGGAAATCACGTAGGATGCGCTAGCCCAAAGACATCAAATGGAGACTGTGTGGCACAATTCAAGAGCAAGCCGACTCTACTGACTTAAGAAGAATTACCTAGTGATAGGCCAAGAATGTCAGCTATCAGTCAATAAACTTCATCATCATTTGATAATGCTTACTAATCCAATTCGAAAACCTCGGGTGTAAGTACCTTTAGTCGAGCCATCGATTGAGATTTCATCAATGGCCTTAACTTCAAGAATGAATTAAGGCAGTTGTCACAATATAGCAACATAAAAACATAATCCCTAGTGAGATAACACTTAGCCATCTCCAATCACAATGAAACCAGTTCCTATTACATTTAGCATCTTAGGGGCTTTTACAGTGTACATAACTTTAGAAAGTTTTAGAAAGTCTTGTACCTAGAATATATTAAAATACTTTGAGACATTCTATGATCCTTATCAAAACAATCAACATCAATCATTAATATAAGAATCTAGTTTTCTCGTTCCATTCTATCCTTTCGTCTTCTCATATTTGTCTTCATGCTCTTGTGTTGTTCTAAGTTTTTGAGTTCTCATCACTTGTAGCTCCATCATTTATAGCCTTATTACACATAGCCCCATCATTTGTACACCATTATAATATGCAGCTGGTGTGTCCATGACAACACTCTCATGTATTATTGGATTTCAAAGTTTTTTATACTTGAATCGAAGTTCTCGCGGCATGCTATCATATGGCACAAAAAAGTTTGGATTTTGAAATTCAGGGCGAGAGAAACGACTCAAAAAGTAAAGATGTGTCAAAACTGAGATAGGAACCAACCAGGGCGACTTCTTTCACCAAAAAGCTCATAGCTCCCTCGTATGATATCATATTTCAAAGTTTTTTATGCTTGATTTGAGGCCCTCGCAACAAGCTATCATATGACACATAAAGGTTTGGATTTTGAAACTCAAGGCGAGAGAAATGTATCAGAACTAAGGAAGGGATCGACCAGGGCGACTACCTTCACCAAAAAGCTCCTAGCTCCCTCATGTGATATCGGATTTCAGAGCTCAATCACTTGAATCAAAGCCTTCTCAGCAAGATATCATATGACACAAAAAATTTAGATTTTAAAACTCATGGCGAGAGAAATAGCGGAAAAAGTAAAGATGTGTCAGAACTGAGGAAGGGACCGACCAGGGTGACTACCTTCACAAAAAATCTCATAGCTCCCTCCTGTGATATCAGATTTCAGAGTTTTTTAACTTGAACTGAAGCTCTCACAACAAGCTATCATATGGCACAAAAAAGTTTGAATTTTAAAACTCAAGGCGAGAGAAACGGCTGAAAAAGCAAAGATGTGTCATAATTGAGGAAGGGACCGACCAGGGAGACTGCCTTCACCAAAAAGCTCATAGCTCCCTCATGTGATATCAGATTTCAGAGCTTAAACTCTTAAATTGAAGTCCTCGCAACAAGCTATAATATGATACAAAAAAGTTTGAATTTTAAAACTGAAGGCGAGGGAACTGGCTGAAAAAATAAAGATGTGTCAAAACTGAGGAAGGGACCGACTAAGGTAGGAGCAGTAGTAGGGGCGCTTGCGGCGGCGGCAGGGTGTGAAACGGGGAGCCGGGCGCGGCCGGGTGTAAAACGGGGAGTCGGGCGCGGCGTCGTGCGACGCGAGGAACGCGAGGACGAGGAGCGAGGCGCCGAGCATGGGGACGGGGCCGTAGAGCCACTACCTTCATCAAAAAGCTCATAGCTCCATCCTGTGATATCGGATTTCAGAGTTTTTTACACTTAAATTGAAGTATTCGCAACAAGCTATCATATAGCACAAAAAAACTTGAATTTGAAACTCACGACGAGAAAAACGACTTAAAAAGTAAGGATGGGTCAGAAGTGAGGAAGAGACTGACCAGGGCAATTGCTTTCACGAAAAAGCTCATAGCTTCCTAGTGTGATATTGGATTTCCGAGCTCAAACCGTTGAATCGAAGCCCTCGCAGCAAGTTATCATATCACAAAAAAGTTTGAATTTTGAAACTCAGAACTGAGGAAGGAACCGACCAGGGTGACTACCTTCACCAAAAAGTTCATAACTTCCACCAACCAGGGCGCTCTTCGATATCACACGAGAGAGCTATCAGCTTTTTTACGAAGGTAGTCGCTCTTATCTATCCCTTCCTAATTTTTGACGTAGCTTTACTTTTTTGACCGTGTCTCTTGCCATGAGTTTCAAATTTTAAGCTTTTGTGCGCCATACGATTATGTACTGCGATGCCTTGGATTCAACACTTTGAAATATGATATCACACAAGGGAGCTATGAGGTTTTTTATGAA
>JBBBWG010027779.1:39304-55856 GCA_037176905.1 Azolla pinnata | reverse complement strand
GAAAGAGGGAAAGGTTTGATTCAGACAAGACGGAACGAAAGGAAGGAGACAGAAGAAGCAGGAAGCTGCTGCTGCTGGAGATGATGATGATGATGGTGATGATGAAGCAGAAGAAGAAGAAGAAGAAGAAGAAGAAGACTGAGAGCGATGGCGATGGCGATGGCGATGGCGATCCTTCTGCTCCATGAATGCTGCCATAGCTGCTGCTTCTTCTTCTTCTTCTTCTTCTTCTTCTTCGGAAACAAAGAAAACGAAGAAGAAAGAGAACGAAAACAAAAAGAAAATAAAACAAATAAGTAAAGAAAGAAAGAAATGAATAAAATATATATATATATATAAATATAAAATAATACGAATGTAACGAATTGCTGGGGGCAGAAATAATAAATAAATAAATAAATAATGAAATAAATCAATAACGAAATAATGAAATAAATCAATAAATCAATAATGAAATAATGAAATAATGAAATAAATCAATAATGAAATAATGAAATAAATCAATAATGAAATAATGAAATAATGAAATAAATAAATAAATAAATAATGAAATAATGAAATAGATGAATAAATAAAGAATGAAATGAATAAATTAATAAATAAATAAATGAAATGAATGAATGAACGATGCGGTGATAACAAGATATCGTACTTTTTGTATTTATATTTATATTTATATTTATATTTATATTTTATAAATGGGAAAATTATTATATTTTATAAATTTGCATTTTTAAGCCTTACTCAAATCCTAATCTTTTATCTTCCATTGCAAACTAACACCCAATTAATTCCGCTACTATCGAGTTAATTCCTTAATCGATTCCCTTACAATATTCGATCGACAAAAGTTAGTCGTTTGAGGATCGGATTGATTGATTTCGCACGTCAATTTGGTATCAAGCAAATGATTGAGCATTACTCCGATGTTTAGTTTTAGTTGAATTCACGATTAATTGATTCGGTGTTGATCAATCAATCGTGCGTTAATTTTTAAGTCTTGGTGGGCGTTAAAATGTAATTTATAATTTTGTTACGCGTTTTTTGGTATTTTTCCCATATATATATATATATATATGAGAAAAGTTATTAACTGTAGTTTAATTATGATTTACAAATTAACGCCTAGTCTTTATCTTCCACTCAAAATTAGCACCCAATTAACTCCATTAGTATAACGTTAATCGCTTTTCACTAATTGAACTTATTCTTAATCGCTTCCCACTAATTGATTTTATTCTTAATCGCTTCCCACTAATCGATTTTATTCCTTCCCTTACTGGTGCTATTTCCTAATCCCTTCTCGCTAATCGGTTCTCACCTTCTCTTGCTAATCACATCCAATATATTACTTCTTGTGTTCTTTGATTCGTAATCCTCCTATTCCTATTTACTGATTGTTTCCTACTTACTACTGTTTACTAATCGATTCCCTTATTATAATCGATTAACATGAGTTGGTAGTTTTAGAATCTAATTAATTTGGCGTTAATCGACTAATCGAGCGGTAATTTTTTTTGAACTACACGTTAATTTATAATTTCTAATTGTAGTGGATATTAAAATGTAATTTATAATTTTGTTAGGTTGGTAGTTTCCCCTCTCTTTTATCTATATATGTACATATATCTTATTTATTTATTTACACATAATATACCCGTATTTCTATAATGTACTGTGTATTTGTACACTGTATTCTAAGATTCGTGGTGTATTTTGTGAAGTATTCTACGGTATTGAATTATCTACTATAGTGTAAGGTATTGGATATTGAATTATCTACTATATCGTGTGTTTGTACTACATAGACCACGACATTGGTAATGTATACACACCATCGCGTAATTCGTACATGAAGGCTGTATATTGGAAATCTTTCCCACCCGCATCAGAATCCGTATTCATACTCGCATCGGTGCTCGTATCTTGCATTCCGTATCCCGTATCCCGCACTACGGTGCATTGTATCATATATCCCTATCCTGCATCAGATCATCCGTGTCCATATGTACATCGGATTCGACATGCTCGTGGCTTCTCATCTGCAAGTCGTAGCAGAGATGTCGTTGCGTAAATCTTCTGTTGTTGTGTATGCGTAAATCTTCTGTTGTTGTCTTGTGCGATTGCAATGACCAATGTTGCTTCAGACATGGCATATTGTATGCGTACAATGCATACTCTACGTATTTTAAATGTATTTAATAAAGAGCTTATAAATACTCAACAAAACTATTTGATCGTATAGTTGTTAAATACGCTCGATACATGTTAAATGCGTAGAGTACGGGTTAAATACGCAAAATATGCCAAACAATTAGAATGAATTTATAATGAATTATACACACATATCACCAAAAAAGCTTTCATATTCCATTTCCTGGCACTAGTAAAATTATAAAATCTTAAATTATAGAGAATAAAATTTAGTCGATAAAATGACCGATATTCACTTTCAAGTCAAAATAGTGGCCCTAGTAAAAAAAACAAAAGAAGAAGATATTTGATATTTATAAATCTGACTAAACAAAATGACAGTTCAAAAACGTTAAATACACCTAGAATACGTATGAGGTATTCTAAAGCGTATTTTAGTTATAAAATACGCAGTTTTAACAACATATGAAGGCAGACACTCCCCAATGAAGCAAGCAAATATCAAGGCATAATATGGTTAGTCAAATTTAGCTAGCTAGCCTTGCTCTGATACAAGAAGAAGGCACAAGTCGACAGATCGAGATGAGTTTGTCAGACAGAAAGAAAGAATCGAAGAAAGATCTGAAGCTGATTTCCTTACGTTCGACTAACATTAACGTATTCGTTATGTTCCGACTGACCACCAATCAGTTTAGATGGTACATCCATATGTTTTTCCAAGAGCCTTTTGATTCTGTAAACAAGTCAATCAATGAACGCATTGGACTTCATTTTGTAGACGTAATCAGCATCTGCTTGTTACATTGGAGAACATCAAGCGGGTATCCGCGTTAGCTTATGACATGTCCTGGTGCTCCTCTACACAACTTCACAATTATACGGTTTCAATCTCGCATTTACTTTGTCCCATGCTTTGATCGATTTTATTCTTCTGAATCGATCGATCTTTGGAAGGCCCAGCCAGAGTCCCAAACCGTCGTTTCCTTGGCTCCTCATAAGCTTGAGACCTCACGATTTGCGCCGATTCTCTTTGTAGGCCACAATTGGAGGGTAAAACTTCCAGCAAGGGAACTTCCGCAACGGTGCCGTGGTTCATCCCAAATCACTCCCGATCCAATCGATCAGAACCCAAGCATCCAATCGCGGAAAGCCTTGCGATGGGTTACCAAATTCGGTAATGGGAGATCGATCATTCAATCCTGCAATGCTGGTTCAGGCACTGCTACTGAAGCTGGTTGTTTGCCAGGTGTTTGGTCTGTTGTTGCAGACAGGAGTCGTCGTCGGTTCATGCCAGATCCTTTTTCTGCTTTTTGTTCCCAGTTTTGTCTACCCTCCAGCTATAAACGGCAAGCGTCTAACCCCAGTTCATCTCCAGAATCGCTTTCTAAAATGTTGCATCTTTCTTGGGGGAAATTCGACGACTGTTGTCATCGGTAGGAGCCCAATGGGGCTCATGTTCTGCATCGAAGCAGGAATCATGGGGGGGTTGGGGATCATGTCAGAGAAGTCCTTGCAGGGATTTCCGAGGCCATGACAGGGTTTCAAGCTGCCCACGCTTCGTGGGCCATGTTAATATATCTTTCTTTCTTTTCTTTCCTTCTTTTGTAGTCGAAAGATCTGACACTGCGGAGCATCGTAGATTGCAGACTGCAGACTGCTTGTCTCGGTCTTCTTCGTCGAGAGGATAAAGCTGTCTGTGCTTCTGCTCTTCCTTTCTCTTTTTCTACAGATACCGCTGCTTCTTCTGAGCTCTCCAGTTTCTATCATGCAAGCATGTTCACAGGCTCTCTGGGGCCCTTCCGCACGTTGCGTCAAAACATCAGTCGCCAGATTTGGCTCCGCCGGACACCAGCCCACCGCCAGATCTAGCCCCACGCCGTTGGTCTCTCTGCAAAAGGGGAGAGAAAGAAGAGACGATTGCAAGTCGAGGAGATCGATTGCCCAACAACCGTGGCCCAGGTTTTCGAGCTGATTCTACAACGTCGAAGGCCCAGAAACACGACGCTTTTCCGCAACGAGATTCCGATCGGCATCGGCATCGGCATCTTCCTGAATCGATCTCCGCGCACAAAGCCGATTGCCTCTATCGATCTGCATCGCCACCAGGTGTATTGCGGACCTCCGCCGCCTCCAGACTTGGCGGTGGCCCGAGTCAGTTGCCCGGGACGCATTATCAGCTTGTTCCCCCCCCAAGGGCTAGAACTCCAAGTGGGGCACTCGCGGTGTTAAAAAGCCGTCGCGCAAATCGACGGAGTCCCACCCGAATCCGGCCAGATGTTTCATCATCATCCAACGAACTATCATTTCAACAAGCGCGAATAACGTTTTTTCAGGAGCCAGTGGTCTTGTGCAAGAGGAAAAGAGAGAGAGAGAGAGAGAGAGACCTGCGATTCGATCGCTTTTCTCAGTAGATGCATCGAAATCCCCCGCAGAACTGGCGACGATCGGGTGCTTGATCATCGGATCGGAGCCACCATTCGGACCCAATCTGCCCTTCGCCAGCGGCTCAATTCTTTGATCAATCAATTGACCGATCGATCGATCTGTGAACGAAAGAATCGGGTCGACAATGAATTGAGCATTCAATATATTTTTGTTTGTTTTTTTCTTCCAGATCTCTCATGATCATGTTCATACAGAAGAAGAAAGAAGAAGAAGAAGGATCAGAAGTGTTGCTAAACTTGGAAGCTTGGACAAGTTTAGGCCTACAGTACTATTTCACATACATATTCCCTCTTTTGTTTTGTATAGTCTCCAAATTCTGCATCAGAACAGAAGAAGAAAGAAGAAGAAGAACAGAAGAAGAAGAACAGAAGAAGAAGAGAAGAAGAACAGAAGAAGAAGGAGGAGGAGGAACAGGAACAGGAATCGAAGCTTCCACAGACGCTGGAAGCTCCGCCCGTTTCGATCTGCTTGCTCCCTTAGCCTCCCATGGACGATTCCTCAGAGCCCAAGAAGAAGAAGAAGCGGAATCTCCCCGGTACGCCAGGTAAAACCAGCTCTTCTCCCCCTTCCTTCCATCGGATCTCCCCCTTCCAATCTCGAGCACAGCTCCCCCTTTCCCCACCAATCTACTGGCCCTTTTACTAGCCCTCGGACTCCGATCTGCGCTCGTCCCATCCCGCTCCTGCTCCTGCCGGAGTCATCTGTCAAGAGGAAATGAATCGATTCCCCTGCGGAAGCGATCCGCGCGTGCCGGAAATCGCCCTGGCACGCTGATCCGTCGTTGGCAAAAACGATCTGTGTTTAGAAGAAATGATCGGTCTTTAAGAGAAAGGATGCGCTCTTAAGGGTTTATTCCTGTGAAATCGGAGGATCGGGAGGTCTTCGCTAGTAGATCCCGTCATTGGGTTCGTTCAATTGGTCTGATCTTGGCTTGGTTTCCTCATCCTCTGTGGTCTAATGGCCATTTTATGGATCACATTGTTCTTGCCTTAATCCCCTTATGACCACCGATGATCTGTAGCATTATCTTTAGCTGGGGTTATTCAATCTTTCGTAAGGCGACACCACTGGGACAAGTAATTCAATCATAGCGATCTGTGCTACTCTGTGTTTGATGAATGGCTTATGGATCTTATAGATGGAGTTATCTGTGCGGGGCCTGTCTTTTATGAATGGTATGTGGACGAACACCGTGTGCTCCTTGATCTAGTGTCAACGAGATTTTTGGGTGACCTTTAGCTGATGCCTGATTCAACTTGAAAATCTTCTATTGCTGAAATGTGCTTGTTCACATGTGCGCTTGTGTGTTTACGGCTACAAAACTATGCTTTTCTTACTCATTGCTTCTTTAAGATTTCCAAACATCTACAGCTTCTTTTAGAATTGAAATTACTATGACTTACTAGTGACATATGCAGCTTTTATCTGTCTTAGAATGCCTAACTTAAAGATGAAATTACTCATTTCTTGTAGTAGCCAATTTCTATTCCTATGGTTACACGGAAATTCTCTTTCTGAATTTTCCAGACCCAGAGGCTGAGGTGATTGCACTATCACCTAGAACCCTAATGGCAACAAATAGGTTCTCATGTGATGTCTGTGGGAAGGGTTTCCAGAGGGATCAAAATCTTCAACTTCACAGAAGGGGCCACAACCTTCCTTGGAAGCTCAAGCAAAGGGAAGGGCAAGAGATAAAAAAGAAGGTTTATGTATGTCCCGAGATTTTATGTGTACATCATGATCCATCAAGAGCCCTTGGGGACCTGACTGGCATAAAGAAACATTTCTCAAGAAAGCATGGTGAGAAGAAGTGGAAGTGTGAGAAATGCTCGAAGAGTTATGCTGTTCAATCAGATTGGAAAGCCCACAAGAAAGTGTGCGGAACCCGTGAATATCGATGTGATTGTGGGACATTGTTCTCCAGGTTAGTTTGGATTTCTTAGTTTTTGAAGACGAAGGTCTCATAGTTATGGAAACTTTATTAATCACAAATAGTTTCTTTCCTCTTTCAAACAATTCATTAGTTTAGTATCCTGCAAATGTGCATGAGTGTTTGTTATGAAGAGAGAAGAAGATGAAACATATCGATACATACACAATCTCAACTAAAATGATCATTTTGTATGATTACGTATATGTATAAGTGTGAAATCTGGATAGCAAAAGAAAACAAAGGTAAATAGATATTTGCATAGAACCTCAACCACCTAACTGGCCAAAATAAAGTGTGTATATGGACTGGAAAAACATAGTATATCTTAAAAAGTAGCTCACTCATAAAAAAATGATAAATTTGTGCATAGGCGTGTACATGGAATCTGAAGCTCAATCACTGAACTGATCCGATCTGTGCATGTGTATGTGATCAAAAAATTAACAATACATAGGAGCTCAATCATCAAAACTCAAACGAAAACAGGTTAAAACCAAACCATAAAAAGCGTGCATAGTAAGTGTGCCATCCAGGAAGCAAGTCATTCATAATTATTGATTTTGTTAAGCTCCTATCTTTGCTATATTTTCATGGTTCCTGAGGTACCAATTCCCTATGTTGCCATTACTAAGTTATTGAATATTGAATGTGAAACATTGATCTGATGACCAATTCTAAGTTTCTACTTGGCCGTTAAAACCTTGGAAACATACATGTAATAGCTACTAATGCTCTAGCATACAGATTCAAAGTTGGTTGTCCTACATACTATTCCCTTTAGTGTGCATATTTATTCCTGTTTTGTCAGTTTGTCGATTCAGAGTTGTTGCCATTTTGTTGGTTATGTCAATTCAGATTCTTTTCTCATCATGCCGGTTAACATGAATTGCAACCAATAGAGATAATATCTTTTGAAATGCAGGAGGGACAGTTTTACTACTCATCGAGCATTCTGCGGTGCCTTAGCTGAAGAAAATGCCAAATCAACATCTCACAAAAAGGTTGATAGTCAGGAATCAGATAATTGTTCTGATGAAAACACTCCTCCGTCAGGTCGAACCAGGGAACTTTCAAGCACATTTAATGCCCCATCTACTCCATCACAGCTAACATGCAGTCCCTCCACTGTGGAGGTGGGAGAGCCACCCATAAAAGAGAGTTCCACAACACCTTCTGTGAAGGAGGGTTTTAAGCAAGTTTCCACAAATGAAAATCTCAAACAATGTCCCATAAAACAGAATCTGGAACCAGGCTCAGTAGAAGAAATTTTCAAACAATCACCTCTAAAGGAGGTTTTGGAAGAACCCTTGTGCACTTTAGAGGAAAGCGGGATTTCATCAGTATCACCAAAGTGTATACAAGATGGTAGAGAAGCACATTCTCACAAGACAAATGAAGTGATGAATATACGAAGACTCGGTGCTGAACTGGATGACATTGGGACGTCAACGATGTCACCAAAGTGGCAGCAAAATGTAGAGGATCGGTCTAACCAGGTTATCAATTCAGGTTTCAAACACTGCAACAATCCTTTGGATGGAAAGGGCGTACCATCTTCATCACCAAAATGGGTAGAAGATAGTGTAGCACAAAATTACAAGCCAATTAGAAATTTCAAATTGCCTGACTCTTCTTTGGATATCAACAAAATGACATCGTTATCAGTACCACCAAAGTGGATGCAAAATGCTATTAATGAGCAAGCTTACAAGCCAAGTGGAGGCTCAGGAGAACCTAATTATGGTTCGAATGAAGGTCAGATCCCATCAGTATCCCCAAACTGGATACACGATGGTATACAACAGATGGAAAAGCCAAATAAAGGCCCAACACCATTATCTCTCTCTTTGGGATGTGGACCATCTCCAGGCATATCGTCCAAATTCTACGGAGCCAAACCATTTGAAGAGATGAATGATGTGGCTACAGCATTATATTTACAGAACGAACATAGAAATCAATTTCCCTCGCTCTCTCATGATTCAGATACATTTACAAGGATGTTAACTTCAAGTAATAATAGTGCTACTAATAATACAGATAGTTCAGAACCACAGCATACCATATATTACAGAGGACTGCTCAGAAACAATGGTGCTGGAGAAACCCTTGCTTATGGTAATACTATTGGGAGCCAAAGTTATTTATGTGGAAATCCATCAAAACCATTTAATAATAATCATCATCGGTATAATACAACCAAAGGTCAGATGCCTGCTACAGCACTACTTCAGAAAGCTGCAATGATGGGTTCAACTTCAAGCAATCGATATTTATTACGGAACTTTGGTCTAATAGGTAGTAATACATTATCTAACATGGTATCAGCTGGAAGTGGAAAAGATTATTGGGCAGGATCTAGTGTCTCAAGCATGTGCGCTGGTGGATTTACCGCAATTTCACCTACAACGGGAGCTAATAATGTGGATCGATCTTCTCACGAAGGTGGAGCATATGTACGAGCTTCCATTCATGATGGTGTTAAAACGAAAGTTCAAGGATCTTTTAGAGCTTCATCAATTGATGCTTCATCTTTGTCAACAAACTTGAACAACCATATGGATGCTATCCACGGACATGATCAAATGCTATTATTTGGCAAATCCAAGGTCTCAAATAATAGTACAATCGTGGCAGGGCTTGAAGAGATACAGAGAACTGATAAACATGGAGGTGATAAAATGACATTGGATTTGTTAGGAGTTGGTTCACATGGTATGGGTGTGAAAGAGAGGACCTTCTCCTAACTTCTCCACCACAGTTCCCATGAGTTCTGTCAGGCTTGCCTAAGGTGGATTACTGGGTAGTAAGTTACCAGCAAAAGACATCTTATATATCAGAAGCTGATGAATGCAATGCCTTAAAGTTGGGCCTCGATAACTGACTACCAGCTAATACAAGTTGGATATCGTTCACCTCGTTCCATTATTTTTGGCTTTTTTTTGGATATATACTAACTAATTGCACGATTTCAAGCTCTGGAATTCAATGTGCATGCCTGCCATTCCGCTAAACTGCCTGATACATGTACCATACGAAAGCCCTCGAAGGCTACCTTCATATTTCTTCATTTTGGGGAAGAAAAACTTCATATCTTTCTTGTACATAGTTGTTGCTTCTTGATGTAATGGATATGCACCCTCCTTTCTTTGTATAAATAAAGTGGTTGCTTCTTGATCAACCTTGGCATCAGGCTCTTGATAAATTGTCTTCACTGTAGAATAAAGGTATATTTATTTCGATTGACTATACAAGATGGTGAAGATGAATTCCTCAGTGTCGCAAAATCTTATGCATTGTTGTTGAAGTGTACCAGGTATTCCAATCGGAAGTAAGATGGGGTGAGCTGAACAAATCAAAACCAGTATTCCGTAGTGATCGATAATTTTCAAGGTTGGAAAAACAACTCAGATTTCTTTGATGTTTTCTTGCAGGTGAAAAGTATATGATGAAAGCTGAACTGAGAAGTGAAGGTTATTAAAATTTAAAGCACTCTTCTCAGTTACAGATAACAGAATTTGACCTTAAGCTTAACAATGCGTGACTTCCTGTCTTGTTCTTCATTTATATATTCTGTGCCTAATTATCTAGAGCTAATAATTTCGGTGTTAATAATTATTACACTAATCTCTGCTATCCATCACCACCCAAGCACCCATTTGCAAGCTACTTTTTGTACGAATTCATATTGGCATCAATTCAAGATATTCCGACAACAGCAACACTCCAAAAGGCGCTAATAGAATCAAGAAAATTGACATAGGTCTTGAATCAAACATTTCAGCAAGACCAATAGGATGCTGTCACAATCCCTAATTATTTTGACGAAAATGAATATAATTGAAATTTGCACTAGATTTGGCATATATTTGACGTTCCCATACAAGAATGCCTAGACGTTTTTTATACAAACAAATATGAGTTGTGAGATTTGAACATCCCCACTTTCAAAAACCATTTTCTACTATTTTACAAAATCAATAAATGATAAGTTCTCAATATGCTACTAATCATAAACATGACCGACAATAATACTGCATACTAACCACGAGAATGGTTCTCTGAATGAATTGTTTTCCATGTGCGAGGCATCACTTTTCTATTACCACAGAGGCTGGCACCAAGCTATACAATATAAATAAACTCACGAAAGCCTATAGAGAAGAAAATGCATCAAACCTTCCTGTTTCAACATGTTTGGATTTGTATACGACTATGCTCATTCATTCATCAACAGAAGTCCAATGAACTATTCACAATCAAAGATATGTTGCCTTCCACACTGACTGAAATCCAGAACTCACAAGTGGCAGACAAACATTAGGTGCAAAAATTTCAAATTGTTCGACATAACTGGTAAATCTTCCCGCGTAAAAAATGCCCACCCTTCTTTAGTTGATATTTTCCAGTATTACCATTAATAGTTCTCTTAATGGTTTTAATTCAGTTAAGAAGATTCTTCCTAGACCCAAAGATAGGTACAGCTGACAAAACATGATTAACATTCCAATACCAGTTTACCAAACTGCTAGTATACAAATGTTATGAATAAACCAAGAAAGGCTGTTGAAAACTGCCAATGTCACTACTTAATACATCATGCATTGAGAAAAGAAGTTCAAGTTGATTCAAAATACAGAAATGTATCACAAATCGTGAAGCTTCTTTAAAGACATTTACATTAGATACCACTAATGCATGAGCGCAAGTATGCACACTATGTACAAATCATCTTAAGGGAGAGAAATACACACATCATGTCCAACATCTCCAAACATCCCAAAAAGTGCCGATTCTTGTGAGTACCTCATGATGATCCAAATGTGTTTTCACCGCTATAAGTCACGTATAGGAAACCATCTTCATCTTTATGTTCATCATAGATGGCAGACATAAGGCCAGCTGCAGAACCCATGCTCAAAATTAATTTCATCCTTTGTTGTTTCAGTCCTACTTAGTCTACAAAATTTCAATCAGTCTACAAATTTTCAATCAAATCAAAATATAACTACACTTTAATATGAAAACCCTTCAAACTAACTCTGTAAACATCAGTTAGGTATAAAAAACTTAGGGGTCCCTATCTAAATTTAAAATTCCATGCATAAGAAGTCATACATAAATTGGAACTCCATGATTTTACTTTCCGTTTTAAGGTTGTAAAGTATGTAAATTGTGTCAGAACATCTATGTACACTAGCGCAATTTAAAATTACTAGATTGTTCTTCACACACAAATTTATTTCGCAATCTAGAAGAGGAAAGGGGGAATAAATATATATATTGAACCTGTGGGTGGCAGGACATTATCAACAAAGATGAAGATGGCCTTTTCAGCATTAAGTTTGATCCTTTTACGGATCACATACACAAACTGGCCAACAGTAAGATCAGCTGGAACAAGGTACCTGACATTACCATTATGCAATAGCTATAAGAATGAGGGATATGAAAACTAAACAAAATAATAAACAGTTCCTTGTGAACAAAAAGATACATATAAGCCCAATGTTAATTATGAAAACATACAGGCAGCAAAAATTTCAGATATTGAAGGATTTTACTTTTTTTTGTCAATGTCTGGAAGGTCAGTTCTTTCTGCTTTCTCAACAATCACCTGTAGCACAAGAAGACATGATTATCAGGATTCAACTCAAGCTCCATATATATATGAAACATTGAGAATAAAGTGAAGAGAAAAGAAGCAGTCATAATTATGAGGATAATCATAAATTTCCATAACTAATAATGCTTCTCTCTTTATTATAATATGCTATATAAAGCTTCATTTCGTATTCAAAGATTTGACATCCAGACATCTTTGTTACACCATATTCGTGAAATCACAAATTCACAGTCCCAAAACAACTCTCATAGCTATCTTAAAAATGGTCTGATTAGCACGGACACATTGAGGTGTACATTTGAATATCTTATTCAATCAAACTTGTGTGCCTTGTGGTACAAGATGGACTAGTTGTATGTGACTTTTGGTAAATATAGTTTCTTACCGGGATGCGGTCAAAATATTTCTCTCGAATTCTAGATGCTTCAGCTTTTCTCTTTTCTGTTAGACAAGCACAAGAACTTTATTTCTAGGCAATTCAAAAAATCACAATCATGAAAATATACTCTTATCGAACCTAAATCGTGCTCCTTTTTGAAAGAACTTTTGGCCATTGTTCCTGAAAAATAAATTGCTTGATTAGGAACCACAAAGTTTACCAAGTGTTGCTGAGGTTTAAATGACCTTCATACGAATTATTGGTGCTTGAAAATAAGCAAAACTTCTTACTGAATAAGACCTAATAAAAAGGAAGAGCACATAAATTGTATAGCTTACAATGCTTTTATTTAGTTTTAGTGCTGGAAAATATGAAGAAATCAATTCCAAGAAGCCTCACTTTATGTACACCAGTAAACTTATTAGCTGTTCATGAAATACTATTAGGCTCTGCATTAAAAACTTAGATGCTTTTTCTGAATAAAATCTAAAATTGACCCGACTAATAGGGTCCTTTCCATGGTTACGAAAAGGGATTACAGACATAAATTAAACAAAGGATCATGTAAATTATATTAGAGAAATAAACAATAAAAAAATCATAGGAAGATTATTACCACTGTCATATTACATGTAACATGTGACATGTCATGCAAAACATGTGTAAACCAAGCATCTTTACTGGACGCAGGAGTGGCTTAATTTAAGATTCGGATCTTTGTACCCTGCCCATGGACATGCATTGTGCCTCATAAAGGCTTTCTCACGAATGATGAGGACTTAAGATCCCTTCAAAAGTCGGTTCTGTGTCAAGAAGAATTCAATCCTACACCATACACACTAATATTTCTAATTATTAAATCATTATCTAAGCTAAAGCCTACTGAACCTGATGCTACGATGACACTCCTACACAAGAATCGAGACTACTCTACAGAGATGATATTCGTAAGTCCATTTTATGATTTCCTTAATTACATATTATGGTGGATCCAATACATGGTTATGCAAAAAGTACGATTCAACATCAGTGTACGAGCTATTTTTCTAAGCTATTTCTAAAGCATTATGGTTGATGCACCCACTACATGACATTGATATGTTGTACCAGCTGCTAGACACTCATAAAAACTGTAAGTTGTCTAGATAGACAAAGAGGAGAAAATAAGTCACGCAAACAAGCTACGATTTCAGCTTACATCACTAAGGGGAAGATAGTTGAGATAGTCACAAGAGGATTAGGCCTTCCAAGACAGTATACTAGAAAAACAGGGGAGCACGTACGGAAAGGACAAACATAAGCATCATACCTTAGCTAGATATAAGGAAAAAAAACAAAGCAGACCTCTCAACCAAAACGACTTGAAAGAGAAAGAATTTTAGAAATCTTAGGAGCAAAACAAGAGAAGTGAGGATGGTCGAAATATTTTTGGCTTAGGGATTTCGTGACAACATACATAAGGGCAGGAAAAGAGAACTACCACGGTATTGTAGCGTATTCCAGAGAAAGAACCACAGAACTTAACAAGCAGAAATATGCAAAGGTCGAGATGATCGTATTCAAAAAGGAAAGCAAGAGATTGAACTAGGGAAATATAAAAGGCCGAGGGACAGAGACAAGGGATGACATGACAGAGGAACCAACCTGAGGGATGGAGGAAGGTGCTCCTGTGCAGAGTGCACTTCTGTTTCTGACGATCTATGGAGAAATCCTTCCGAATTTCAGCTTCCAAAACTTCCACGGAAGAAGAAGGAGAAGAAGAAAGAAAGAAAGAAAGAAAGAAGGAAAGAAGGCAAAAAAACCCTCTTTTGAGTTTTGTGAACACAATGTCAAGATTACAAAATTGATGAGTTTCATCAAGAAAAATGAGGAAAGAATTACAATCGTTTCCAGAATTTTTGGGGAGCATATGAAGAATTAGGGCTTTTCGGAGTATCGAGGTTTAGCATTTTTTTCTGGAGTGCCAAGGATTAGGTTTTTAGCCGTATCTAGGATTAGGGTTTGTGAAAGAGTCTGTATATGAAATTAAGGTTTATGTTGTCTGAAATCGAGGTTTTATGAAGAAGGAATTTCAATGGTTCTCAAATTCAAGGAGTATATGAGAGCCAGGGGTTTTTAGGAGTGTCTAGGATTAGGGTTTTTTTTTTAAAATGAGATCTCTACTACTCTTTCATGAAACCCCGAATTGGGTTTCCGAGCTCTAGGATTAGGGTTTGCGAAAGAGTTTGTATATGAAATTAAGGTTTATGTAGTCTGGAATCAAGTTTTTATGAAGAAGGAATTTCAATGGTTCTCAAATTCAGGGAGTATATGAGAACCAGGGGTTTTTAGGAGTGTCCTAATTTAAATGAGATCTCTACTACTCTTTCACGAAACCCCGATTTCAAGACAACAGGGATCCTAATTTCATGTACAACTCTTTCATAAACCCTAATCATCAGATGCCGAAAACCCCAATCTCAGATCTCTTAAACCCTATAAATATGAGATTCCGTAAAATCCTGATCCCAGCTCTCCTAAGATATGGATCGATCGGTCGTTCGCGTGCGCGGAATCTTTGTTTGCTCCGCATGCAGCAGAATCGAAACGAGACTTTGCCCAGACATGTCTATTCCGAAAGTAGCAGAATAGCAAACCCCAGATGCTAAACCCTAAACCCTAAATCTTCGGGGACATGGAAAGCAGGCATCATCATCATCAGTGCCATCATAACCATCATCTTCACCATCACCAGCATCATGATAACCACCATTTTAAACCATCACTACCATCATCATCCTCACCCTCATCATCATCAAGAAGCAGCAGCTCAGATGGGCTGCTTCTGATTTAGACCACACTTGTGGGCGATTTCTGATTCAGACTTCACTCGTGGGCGATTTCTGATTCAGCATGCAACAAAATCTCTGCTGGATCAAACGCATTTCGAAACGAGACTTGCCCAAACATGTCTGTTCCGAAAGTAGCAGAATAGCAAACCCTAGATGCTAAACCCTAAACCCTAAACCCTAAATCTTCGGAACGCAGGCATCATCATCATCAGTGCCATCATAACCATCATCTTCACCATCACCACCATCATGATCACCACCATTCTAAACCATCACCATCATCATCATCACCATCATCATCAAGAAGCAGCAGCTCAGGTGGGTCGCTTCTGATTCAGACTACACTTGTGGGCGATTTCTGATTTAGACTTCACTCGTGAGCGATTTCTGATTTAGACTTCACTCGTGGGCGATTTCTGATTCAGACTGAATGTTACTATTCCTACTGAAGTCGCCCATCTTCTATAGAAACGAACAGTGAAAGAAGAAGAGAGAGCTTCTACCCCAGCATGAGGCGCAGTTCAGATCCGCCCATTACCCTCTCGCTTCTCCTTCTGTTTCTTCTTGCTTGTGCCTATGCCCCTCTGCAGCTAACTTCTTCTTCTTCCTCTTCTTCTTCGCCATCACCATCGCCATCATCATCATCATCATCATGTTGGCCAAGCGAAGCTGCCCCCACTGCATCGGGCTACTTAACCATCGATGCAACCAAAGGCTCCAAGATGTTCTTCTCCTTCTATGAATCAACAGAACCATGGGTACGGCATCCCATTGCCATTACATGAATGTCTCTCTGTATGTGTGTGTGTATGATGTGAATAGCATAAAAATGGTTTGCTCTTTTACTACCTTCTGAGAACTCTTGAATTGATCAGACTGCACCTCAGAGAGGCTATGAAATTAAGGATGATAGGTGATGTGTGATGGAGTTTATTTGGCATGCGGTGCGTGAAGATATATGATCTGCGAAGATGAATGGAACCCTCATGGTATATGGTGTGCGAAGCTGTGTGATGCATGATGGACACATAGTGCAAAGTGTTTGATGTATTGTGTGCGATGGCAGACAAGTGCATGGAAAGATATGAATTATATGTCGATGCATTATAGGATGGAGCCAGTGCATGAAGATGTATGATGCACAGTGGAGTATGTGCTTCATGAAGGTGTGTATGATATATATG
>JBBBWG010027779.1:9028-39204 GCA_037176905.1 Azolla pinnata | reverse complement strand
TAGGATGGAGCCAGTGCATGAAGATGTATGATGCACAGTGGAGTATGTGCTTCATGAAGGTGTGTATGATATATATGTAGATGCATGGTAGGATGGAGCCAGTGCATGAAGATGTATGATGCACAGTGGAGTATGTGCTTCATGAAGGTGTGTATGATATATATGTAGATGCATGGTAGGATGGAGCCAGTGCATGAAGATGTATGATGCACAGTGGAGTATGTGCTTCATGAAGGTGTGTATGATATATATGCAGACGCATGATAGGATGGAGCCAGTGCATGAAGATGTTATGATGCACTGTGGAGTATATGCTTTATATGCTTCATGAAAGTGTGTATAAATGTGTGATTCATGCTGGATATCAAAGGAATGTAAAGTGGAGTATATGCTTTCATGAAGGTGTGTATAAATGTGTGATTCATGCTGGATATCAAAGGAATGTAAAGTGGAGTATATGCTTTCATGAAGGTGTGTATAAATGTGTGATTCATGCTGGATTAACAAAGGAATGCAGAGTGGAGTATATGCTTCATGAAGGTGTGTATATATAAACTGTGTGAGTTATGCCGGATAACAAAGGAATGCAGAGTGGAGTATATGCTTCATGAGGTGTGTATAAATGTGTGATTTGTGCTGGATAACAAAGGAATGCACAGTGGAGTATAGGCTTCATGAAGTTGTGTATATAAATGTGTGATTTATGCTGGATAACGAAGGAATCAGAGGAGGAGATCCCTATACTCTTGTGGTTACAAGGGGGGCCCGGGTGTTCGAGCTCGATCGGCAACTTCTACGAGCTGGGGCCTTGGCGTGTGAGCGAAGATTCCTGCCTTCATCCAAATCCATATCCATGGAACCGAATCTTCGGTCTCCTCTTCCTCGATAACCCTATTGGCGCCGGCTTCAGCATTGCCCCTTCTGTCGAAGACATCCCGACTGATCAACAAGAAGTAGCCCACGATGTATATGTTGCTCTGGAGAGATTCTATGAGAGATTCCCAAGCTTCCGCATCCGCCCTTTCTATGTCACTGGAGAAAGCTATGCTGGGAAATATGCACCTTCGGTTGCTACCTACATCCTTCGTAAGCAAGACGAGGATGAAGAGAAGAAGATGATCCATGTGCTCGCTCGTCGTGGTGGAGGAGCTGGTCATGATCGTCATCCTTATCATCAGGAGAATAGTAGCAGGGGTCTGCATTTGAGTTCTTCTTCGCCATTGCGATTGGATGGTGTTGCGATCGGCAATGGCCTCACCCACCCTGTAGTCCAGGTATATTTTTTTTACTTGAATTTTCTGATATCTTTGGTTTTGGTGCTAGCGCCATTCGACTTTGCATCGTTTTTGTTTCTCATATTGACACTTTTAACACACTTCACATTTCTGGAAGGCGTAGTGTTTTTACTGAAGAGGAATGTTTTCTATACAATCCGTCGTGTTCTTGCTTAGGAATTATTCAGCAATAGCGCTATAGACCACAGCAGTACCCAAATCAGTATATGCTTCCATTATTCAGCAATAGCACCATACACTGCAACAATACCCAAATCCATATTCTCCAGTGCATTTCTTTCCTTATAGTGCACAAATTGCATATGCTTGGTAAGGGTTTGGAGCATATGGTGGTTTTAAAGACCCGAATCCTTGTTCTCTGCAAATTGTATTTTAAGGGTTCTCCACAATCTGTATTTTTTAGGTTTTCAAGCTGTAGTTCTATATTGAAAATGATAGGTTTGAAGAAGCTTTGTAAATAACTTGACATCATCAAGCATCAGGGTAAATAACATCAGATCATAAGCATCAGGGCTCAAATCACATATGCTTGCTATGGTTTTGGAGCATAAAACCTGAATCCTTGTTCTCCGCTATTTGTATTTTCTTTTGGTTTTTCAAGCTGTAGTTGTATATTGAAAATGGTAGGTTTGAGGAAGCTTTGTAAATAACCTCACATCATCAAAAGCTTTGTAAATAACCTCACATCATCAAAAGCTTTGTAAATAACTTCGCATCATCTTAGGTTTTCAACCTGTGGTTGTATGTTGAAAATGGTAGGTTTGAAGAAGCTTTTTGTAAATAACTGCCATCATCCAGGTCCGATACAATGCTCCCACGGCTTATTACATGGGGCTCATGGATGAGCATCAAACATCTGAAGCCGGAGATTTGGCGACCAAAGTTGTGGACCTTATTGAGGAGGAAAACTGGGAGGATGCCCAAACTGCTAGAGTCAACTTGCTGCACTATATAAAGAACGTAACGGGGCTAGCAACTCTACTCGATGCAAGGCGAGGAGTAGAGTATTATACAAGCGAAACCGGGGAGGATTATTTGACTCGGTTCATGAACAACGAGGAAATGCAAGCATCGCTACTGAACATTGGGCCCTTGAAGTGGGAATCGTGTAGCGATGCGGTTCTGGGGAGGCTCGGATCGGACGTGCCTAAAAGCGTCAAGTCTTCTGTCGAAGAGCTGCTCAATCGATCCATCCCTGTTCTACTCTATCAAGGGCAGTTTGATCTTCAAGATGGTGTTGCGTCATCGGAAGCGTGGATCAGGCACTTGGAGTGGGATGGTCTCGATCGCTTCTACGGTTCGGATCGGCGGATTTGGAAGGAGAGTGTTGGTGTCTTGGGATATGTTCGATCTCACTCTGCTTTGACCCACGTCGTGGTGTCGAATTCGGGACATCTCGTGCCTGCGGATCAAGCATATGCCTCGCAGCGCATGATCGAGGGGTGGATCTCAAGCAAAGGTATAATCTAGAAATGTAGAATGGATAAGATCGATGAGAAGTACATAGAAGAGCTGGTCTTAATTGATATGGCATATCTGATAAGATCTATCAGAAGAATTGATATTATGGCGAATCTCACACCTAATTGCGTCATGTAATTTCTGTGCGATTAGCCTACAAGCAAGGGGTTAGTGTAATCTGTGGTAGTTTTCCACTATTTGTGCATCGGAGCGATCTGAATTTGTATGCATCTTCGCCTTTTTGCTATGAACCTGTGCATTGTGAAGTGCTTTCGAACTCTCCTCGTAGAATCGCAAGAGTTTTTGCGCTGGTCATGCCCCCGATATAAATTTGAACATGGAAATTGGCACAGCCAAACGCAAATGGTGTAGTTGATCTAATTCAACAGAAAACGAAGCTTCTCAAGTAAGTCATTTGGGTGGTGAACGTATCTCTCAATTTTCGGTCACGAACAGTGACCAGTTATGAACTCCATATAGTGGAGCCTTTATAGAGCCGATAACAGTTTTAAGACATCATTTCCAAAACCATTCCATATGGGCTCAAAAAGATCATGCACCGCAAACAGCAAACTGTACCCATTTCCTAAGTGCTCCTAAGGTCATAAATTAAGCATGTGAAATCAGTTTTCTTCACATTGTAGGCAACAATACCATCTTTTTGGGGCTGCATTTGCAACTATATCCGCATCCGAGACATTAGCTGGAAGCAATTGAGAGACCGAATAAAAAGAGGAACAAATTCTAAAGCTGATTTGACAACCAGCGCACCGCAGCACTTCTGTAGTGCCTGAACACAAGACGTCTGTAGTAGAAACAAGACATTTCTTCAAAAATAAGGAAATTATACAACATACTAGGTGAGCTTCTAGTAACATGATAATACAATCATATCCATATATGTCTGTATCAGTATGTTTGGTACGAACCTACTGTCAATACTTTCTAGACAAGACTAGTAACATTCTCCTACACTGTACAAACGCACTAGTTAGCCATCACTCCATGTCCATACCCTGGAGGTAATCTGCATCTTCATCACTGAGCATTTCATCAAGAGAGACTTCATCCATGGCAAGCTTGCTATACAGCCAAAAAACAAAAAAGGTAATTTATTAGAAGATTTGATAAGAAAGGGATAATTATACTAATTGGTGCCAACTCTACTGAATTTCAAATTCTTTGACTAAGTCCTTCAGAAATGCCTTTGAAGTGCAGCTTAAGTACAACAACTTTCTCCAATGAATCAATCACGTTTGTGTAAGAATTATACAGAGTTCTCAACTTATAGAACACACGGTTGCCCTATTTGGCGAACAAGTGTTTAAATCACCTTAAACATTGGCAGCTAAAACAAAGGATTCTCCTGAGCTTCCGATTGTAAAAGAAATAGCAGAATGACCATCTGTGCAAAAAGCAAAGTCAGTATATGTGGCCATGGCTACCATCCAAAATAACATACACTTATCATTTGTTGTTTCAGAGACTCACTGCGTCCAAACACTTACACTGTGCCATTCTCTGTCAAAGGGTCACCTTCAACTTCTGGATTGTAGCTGTACACATCACAATCCTCGAGTCCAATCACCTAAAGGTTTTAGATGATGATGATGCCTCAACTTTCTTAACAGAATATGTTGTATATATGAATGAAGGGCTAATGGAATCCAACCTCCGCAATAGCATTCCATATCCATTCAACCAAGGATGTGTCTCCTCCAAACTCGCTTTCCCAAACCTGCACAATAATCAGATTCAGGTTCCGTGACAATCGGTGTGCAGATTCAGCAAGTATAAAAGACACCCGCATTGATTAAGAAATGAGAATCATAAAACACACATGCCATTTCCAGAAATACAGACAATTATTGAGGAATAAGAAATATAATGCTGGTTTGCCATTGCCAGAAAACAAAACACGACACTACCCACAAAAGAGAAAAGAAGACACCATTTGAGCAATAAAAAGTATAAGTCATGTTACAAAGAAAACTTGAGCAATAAAAAGTATACCTTGTGTTACAAAGAAAAGTAAGTACCTTGGAAGCCTTAAGCAGATAATTTTCCACTTTCACCTTAGCCGTCTCCTCAGACTCCTCTTTGGAAAAATGAGTTGGACGAACCGAGCTGTACATGTTTTGGAAAGAAATGGAAAACAAGATAACCAATATATACATATGTTGAGGTCAATACATATGCACATACTATTTCTCACAGTATGTCCATACTAACTACGTATAACAGTATTAAGTTTATGCAAATTTGTTTCAGGCACAAATTTTACTACTAAAACTCGCTGAGGTCAATAATTACATCCACTAAATTAGAGGAATGGAGAGACTTGAACTCTCAGCTCTTTCATGGAGCAGCAGTTTTACCCGCTTGTCGGCCACTGACAACAATCCCCTTCAACTATATAGGAAAAACTATAGGATGCCAAAGCTCTAGTTGCTTCTTATGGCCGTGTCATTACCTAGGCTTCTTAGGTTTGAATTGATAGGAAAAATAGAAAGCATTTAGCAAATATTTTAATAGACCATTCACAAATAGAGATTCGATATGTACCTGAAGTCATAATCCGGGTACATGTGACCCATCGCAAGGATGAGATAGATAAAAGTTCTGCGACTATTACCATAAGAATGAGATGAGCCATTGAAGATAAAAGCCAGAATGAAATACACAATTGGAATGTGTTTCGGCACTATGTGTGACAAATATACTGGATACACACAAAAAATGAATACGCGACTGAATCATCATATAGATAGACGATCCTAATAGAAAATAATTGGTACACTGATCTCTAGACTATACAAAAGGACGTATACAACCCACAGCATATAATCAAACGAGCACATAGATGGTTACAGAAGTGTGTGAGCCTACTTAAGTATGATGCCTCCTTTCCACATTCTGCTGAGAAGTAGATCTCTACGTTATATATCCAGATAGATTCGGATGAGAGGATCCAAACAAACAAACGTTTCCATAGATATTCAAAGATCAGTATTTGTTTACCTAATATGCACTAAGAATAATCAAATTTTCGATACATTGCTTATCTAGAACATGGGAATCTGAAGTCACCATATACATTGTTTCAAAAGGCACTGCATGTAGTGAAACATAAAGATATTACTTGAGAGATATATTACCTAGCCATGCTAGACAATGGTCCAAGTGGAGACACCGATATATTGGAAGGTGATGAGGCCAAGGAATCAATGACCTTATCAGAATGCCATTTGAAATCAGCATAATATATATCAAACAAGGAACAAAAATGGCAATGCAATTAGTGAGAACCAGCTACCTCTTGATCTAAACTCCGTGAGACCTTCTTATCGAGACCAGCAGCTTTACCTGGAACAAGATAATAATAATAAATAATTAGAACTGGTGGATCAATCTAATATAATTGTTTCCCCATAAAAAAGAAGCTTTTACAAAAGAAAAGAAAGATGCAATCATGTGAATTCCAACATCTATAGTTTTTCCCTTTAAAAGAGAAATGGAAATTTCCACATACATGAATATGCCTCGAGGTTTCCTTTGAGGAGGCTGTCTCCAAGGTTTACTGAACTTAAAAAAGCGTTGATCCTGTAAACATGGCAAAATGACATGAAAAGACGGTAATTTTTCAAACATGAGAAGCAGAAACAGAAACAGGGAGAATGAAAGACAATTTTTCCTCATATATCTCCTGAATCTTCTAAATTTCAGTTATTTCACAAATGCTCTTCATTTGACGCCTCCTTCCAAAGCAGTTAATCACTAGGTATCCATCTTTGTTTCTCAATGAATGGAAGCTTATGCTAGGCTTGTCTTCATTTTCTCTCCTGAATTCTCCAAAGTTTCAGTAACTTTAGAAATGCTCTTCATCTAATCCCCCTTCGAGAGCAACTGTAATGGGAATCCATCCCCTTCTTCTCAAAATAACGGATACTTTAATGCATTCTAGGGGTGGGGAAAATCTCAAGAATATTTTGAAGTCACTTTATCCAAATGAAGGCAGCATAAAAAAGCAAGAACACGAGGATCTAAAAGATGGAAGGAAAATGAAAGAAAATTTTCTTCATTTATTTCTCCCTAGTTCCGTAATTTTCAGTCGTTTCATAGATCCTCTTCATTTGATCCTCCATTATAAAGCATTCTTACAGTTACTCGATCCCCTTCTTTTCAGTAATAGAAACTTAACACATTATAAAAGGAGTGGGAGTGAGGATATGGAAAAAATCATGAGTGTATTTTCCCAAATGAAAAGGAAAAGGAGCACTGTAAAGAAAAAAACACAAGAATCTGAGAAGCGAAGAGTAAGTATATACCTGGCAACAGGGGTGTATTCGAGAAACTTCATCTTTGCAGTCTCTTTGATACATAAAAACTGCCGTGGTGCAGAAGAGAACGGCAGCCACAATGTGCACAAACCTTTCTGAAAAGAAGAAGATGATGATGAGAAGGAATCAAACTGTGGAATTGAAGAGAAAACATAATGTTTGAAACAACAGTACAAAGATCAAGTAATGTAGAATCAATTCGGAAATATAAGACTTGAAATAGCAAAACAAGAATCAACTTCAGAGGAAATATCTTAGTATTTTACATAATGAGCAGAGATTTAGATCATCAATGGGGAAGAATCTTCAATTTTAAAATCCGAAACGAAGATCACAAAACAATCAAAAGAATAAAACTTACACTTTAAACTGAATGGTATTCAAGAGAAAAACCAGCAATAATATGATGTTAGAAGGACGATACAAATTCCCAAGAGGATGTCTCACAATTTCCTTGTTCTGACAGAAAAATGGAATATTTTTGTAGAATCCAGGTGTAAGACCACATAGTCTACAATATCGC
The DNA here is from genome assembly GCA_037176905.1 of Azolla pinnata. Lineage (NCBI taxonomy): Eukaryota > Viridiplantae > Streptophyta > Polypodiopsida > Salviniales > Salviniaceae > Azolla > Azolla pinnata. Next base: position 31,585 of record JBBBWG010027779.1, on the reverse strand, counting down.
AAGAGAGAAATAATCTACAATATCGCAAATAAAGATGTGATATTCGAGAATACAACTGATGAAACTGCAAACGGAGTATGCTGAATTCAAGAATAAAAACAGAAAATCTTACGGATAAAAAACAAATGGAAAAATACAAAATTAAAAGGCATTTTTGTTACGACATTAAATGTGAGAAATTATATAATGACGGAATCCAAGAATAAATAGTAGACAAACAAAACAGTCAAATGGAGAAAGGAATTCGTGTAGAGAAAAATTCAAAAAATTTGGCGAAGAGCTCGAAGGCACAAGGAGTTGGAGGAAAGTGCTTATACAGAAATAAAAAATATATATAATATGTAGAAGTTGTAGGAGGAAAGTGCTTATAAATTTAATTAGGAAGTGAAGATATGAAATTCCCAACAGTAGAAGCATTACAATTTAAACAACTAAGGAATGTGTGTAGAATTCACAGAAAAAACACTAACAGATTTAAAGAGAGCAAAGAGAATGAGGCATTAGATAGAGCGTGAGTTAGAATAGAATTCAAACAGTGAGGGAATTATACAGAAATTTAACCTGACAATCAAACAAAAAAGCGAAGATACGAGGAATGCGAAGAGAAGGAACAAATACCTCAAACCATCTTCCTAAGATTCTGGGATTCAATCAACTCGATCTAGAAAATTCGATGGAAGATGGATCGGATTCAGAAAGCATACAAAAACCTACGATTGGAACAACAAAGCAAGCTAGCGGTTCAAAAGAAAACCAAGGCTCGGACACAAAATAACAAAGGCACGAACACCAAACGAGATGCGAATGGCAGAGGAAAAGACCACAAATAAAAATAGAAGAAAGGAGAGTAGAATATTAACAGAGAAGAAAAAGTTGAATCCTTATCGGATACTGAATATATCAGCGTTTGAGAAACATACACTCAGTTGCCAGCATAGAAAGTTCAGGGTTTGAGAAAGCCCTCGCTTGACCAGTTAGGGTTTGGAACTAGAGACAATTTTACTTCCCGAAATAATTAGGGTCTCGAAAAAAGATGGTTGCCGGTTTCTGCTTGGCTGAAGTTGTTTACAGGTCAGGGTTCGAACAGCATTCGCTTACCAGTGAAGGATAGAGGATTATACGGTTGTAGAAAGCTGCATATCAGTGAAGGATAGAGGATTACCAGTGAAGGATAGGGTTGAAAGCAATGGAATCGACAACGCGAAGAATTCTAGAGATTTTTCAAGATTCATACGACACGGATAGAGAGAGGGAGAGAGAACTTACCAGAATCGACGAGTTTGAAGATCAGGGACGGCAGAAACCGGGGCAACGCGAGGCAGCGATGGAGGGATCGACGCAGAAGGAGGGGGATGCCGGGAATCGAAGACAAAGCAGAAAAGGAAGAACACAAGAAAAATCGAGAAAGAAGAAGACGACGACGACGAAGACGAAGACGACGACGACGTGAAAAAAACACAAGAAAAGTAAAAACAAAAAAAAATGGAAAAAGTTCGTTATTTGCGGCGTCTTTCTTCTTCTTCTTCTTTTTTGAAATGTTTTGTTTTTAATTGTTTCTGCGTTTTCTCTATTTTCCTTATACGACCGTATCTGCGTTTCATACGTATCGGTATACATACGTATTCGCGCGATGTTTTTAGTTTTCTTCGCATTCTTTGAAATTATTTAATCGGGCCTCTCTTCATTCGAAAAGCTTGTTATAAGCTTCTTTTTTTTGAAACAGATAAACAAATAAATAAAAATGGACGGACAGCAGAATACGCTATACGCCACACGTGTGCGTGTGGTATACGGACAGACACAAAATACGGCTTTTTGCACGATTTTTAAATCCGAATGAAATTCTCAAAATACATTTGCATGCATGCATGAGGATGGATGCATGTGTGCATGATATGCATGCATGCGTGCCATGCGTGCCATGCATGCATACATGCATGTGGATGAATTGAACGAAGAATATTCTAACGTGGATAAGGAACATTGTTGAAGCATATTCCCCATTTCTTTCACAGATGTCCCAAACACATTTTTCCTGTTTAGGGTTTAGGGTTTAGGGTTTAGGGTTTAGGGTTTAGGGTTTAGGGTTTAGGGTTTCGGGGCTTTTAGGGCTTCGCGTTTAGGGCTTTCGGAATACGTATTCGATCTCGGTGTATTCTATCCTCGATTACTACGGCTTGTTTAAGAAGGTTTTATCCTTCTCCAGTAGTAAGTAAGTATCGTAAAAAGGAGACAGAAACCTGGCTAGGATTACGGAAGCTTTTTCGGCTTATCGAGACCCACGTGGTTTGAAACATAAACCTACACTATCCCGAGACACACATACGGAATTTCTCCGATGCGTGTGCATCTTATCCGTCGATCCGTATGGCCTGCATTCCGGTTCCAAGTTTGCCTGGGATCAGCTCTGTAGCAGGATCCATGGCCTCGACTGAATGCATCGCTAGTTTCGCCTCCTCGGGATCAAGCACCGGCTGACATGCGATTTCTCATGAGTTGCTTTTTTGTTTTTTAACAGTGTATGGACTTACAGGCGTTTGACGAGTTGCTCCTCGGGCGCATCGAACTGTGCTTAATTTACGACTAAATTTCGCGATGACCAGAGCCGAAGAATGGTAGTTGAAAAGTAGTTGAACAAAAGTCCGATATAAGACAAATAAAATAAAGACATGCATATATGTGAAGTATGAAGAGATGTAAGTTTTAGATAGGAATTAGTCGGTTACTTTGGCATTTGGGTCCGTAACCCGACAAATTTATTGCCACATGTTTTCCTAGACTTGAAGAGTAAGAGAAGAAGAGAAATGAGATAACAACATACCATTGGCCCGATTCCATTCGATTGAGTGTGCTTGATAATGAGATAATTACTGACTTTGGTCTACTCTTCTTCTTTCCCGAAAAAATAATACATCATTGTTCAAATATAAAGAAGGCTATTTGGAAGGAGCTTGTAAGGGAGCAATATGATCTATTACTTGGGAGCATTGATGCTATGGTTAAGACAAGACTTTTCTTTCATGAGAATTGAAGCACAGATTTGTTCTATTCTTGTAACAACAGAAGTGTAGTATGGACATACCAACCCTCTTGTTGGATATTTCTATCTCTGATTACATAGTTGAATGATAGATAGATCATTATCTATTATTTGAGTTGACGTAAAAGGTCATTTATAATCAAGTTATAACTAATGCACGGAGTTTTACTTTGGGAAAAAAAAAACTAAAATATTTTTAAAGAAGGCAGACAAACAAAACATAGTCAATAAATGGTCTGCAGGCTAATTAATAATAAATATATCTAATCTTCTTTACAATCAAGCGATTCTACAAGTTGTCCTGATACTTGATCTGTTTTTAAATCACATCCAACAATAATGACTTGTTCAAACCTGACTTCATCGAGTTTGGAAGAGATGACGAAAGAGCGGTAAAAAAACCGGTGCCGAACTAGGACAATGCAGTAGTACGAGGCTAGAAGTAATAACAGTGACGATGGGACTGGTTCCGAATGAATCGCTGCAACAGTTTCTCTACTGGAAGCCCAATTTTGGTCTTAGAAGACGTTACTATTTCTTCCTTCCTTTCTTTCTCTTCCTCTATTGGAAGCCTAGTTTTGGTCTTAGAAGACGTTAATATATCTTTCTTTCTTTCTTTCTCTTCCACTATTGGAAGCCTAGTTTTAGTCTTAGAAGACGTTAATATATCTTTCTTTCTTTCTTTCTCTTCCTCTACTGGAAGCCCAATTTTGGTCTTAGAAGACATTAATATATCTTCCTTTCTTTCTTTCTCTTCCTCTACTGGAAGCCCAGTTTTGGTTTTAGAATACGTTCATATATCTTTCTTTCTTTCTCAGCGTAGTCCTCTAGCAACACCAGCAAATAGAGTGATTTGTTTTGTTTCCCCTTTAATGGCCTGATCGATCCAATCGTGCCGATTGTTGTCATCTTCTTGTGTCATGTTGTTCTCGTTGCCGAAAGCTGGCTTGTCGCCGAGCACACACACGGGTCTCCTTCTTTCTTTTCCCTTTCCTCTTTTGTGTGTCTGTACATGTGTCTACAGTAAGTAGGTCCACAACCCTTCGAAATGAATCCTTCATTGCGAGGGCCTCAGAAGAAGACGTTAATATATCTTTCTTTCTTTCTTTCTTTCTCTGTATAGAGCTTCAAGGCACTCTCTTTGTGTCTGTCTATCTCTATCTGGTTCCTGATCCTCCTCGAAGTATTCAGTAGCTCTGATCAGTCGAGGCCCTGGGGCTCTCCAATGTGTTGAGCCTCTATTTGCTCTTGCAGATGCGCATGCCTAAGACGGTCTCGTTCCCGAAAATAGGTTACAAATTTGTGAGCACCACCTCATTCCAATTTCTTCAACACAAGGGGTTTGAAAATCTTCCACTATGTAAAAATAATTACATCAAACACCTCAACCAGGTGACCTTCCAGCCATCCCCAAAATAGTGCATAATTTACAAGGAACACCTTCTCAATACAAAGATATGTGTACACAATCTGTTTGGAAATGTATGAACCTCACATCTCTGCAGGCAGTATATACAGACTGTCTTTGTAACTTACATAGGGTAGTTTATTGTTCTCTGAAAAACTCCATCATAATATATCATGGAAATACATACATAAGCTTAGAAAAGGCTGAAAGCATTAGCCAGCCACATTTCAAAGAAATGCCTCACAAGGTTATTGATCTCTTTGTTTCCCTTTTAACATCTGCCTTTAGATTTCTGTGCATCGGGATATCTTTCAATTTATCAAGAATAAAAGTACATGCTACTTCTTCGCTTCTCTGGTTATCCTCCAGGTATCATCGCACTACTTGCAAGATGGACACATAATAAGCCCATTCTCATTACAATCTTGACATCGTTCGATCATATTTTCCTCTGAGACGATCTTTCGGCTCCCACTACATGTCATACATAGCTTGAACCTATAACCACCACAATCATCACATTCCCTTTTTCCTTTAGTAGGCAAACCTTCGATCATCTTTGCAAGGATTCCATCCTCATTGAGTTGTTCAACCTCTTCAGCTCCTCCAATATACCTACCTAGAAAAAATAGCCTCGGAACAGGTAATTGTGCGCCAAGAACCTCAGTAAGCTCTTCTCTGTACCTAGAGTGCATCCATACATCCCTCTCGTCGACATATATTCGAAAAGCTTTCATGATCAGATTCAGCTTCCGAGAATCTTCAAATGTTTTCCTTATAACACTCAAGCTTGTGAAATAGAGAACCACCTTCCCTTCACCCCTAGGTGGACATCTCTTTTCAAACATCTCGAGATAATCTTGTCCACTCAAATCCTTCCTCGTGCTTGGTAGGGAAAATATACCAGACAGTGGCAGCTGTCTGTTTAGGAAAGCATTTGTTGTGTGATTAGAAGAGTCCTCAAATACATTTTCATCTTGCACCGTAAAGGATTTACAGCTCCTCAAAGATCCCGCTGTACAGTTAGGTGAACCCACAAACCTGTGTTGACCCTGAACCATGCTTTGAGACCGGAAGTTCCTGAACAACTCAACATTGTTAGGGGTTTTGGGTTTCGGGCTATCAGTGTCTGAACTCGTTTCTGATGATGATGTCACATTTTCAGAGGTACTCAAGTCTGAGCTCTGGCCATTATCATCAGATGCAGTTCCACACTTTATAAAACTTGCAAGTATAGATGGATCAAATAACTGCATGCCTTCTAATATATCTGGTGAGTTTATCCACTCTGCTCTCATTCCATCATGTTCTCCTAGTGAAGAATCATTGAAACAATCATCATCATTGCCATCATAAGATCTTGTGCCAAAACTTCTATTTGGAAATAGGACTGAGTTGAAATCATTGACATTTCTTTTTGGGGCAGCAAAGCTCTTTGATGGCTTTAACTGTGGTTTGAGAACAGAACTAAGGCCAGGACTTCTATCAGAGACCAAATCTTTGGTAGTACTAGTACTTGGTGCTGAGTTGAATCTGCAGTTCATATCAAATGCATTAGGTGTATTCTCTACGATAGCACGTTTTGAAAGTCTGAGATCAGACTCAGTTTCACGGATTGATTGGAATGAATCTGAGTTCCTGTTCAATTGAAAAGAAACAGAATGCCTGAGTAATCCATTGCTATTGCATTTTGATGGCACCAATGTTGTAGCTGCATTCCTATTGTCCTCATCTAAAAGCCCAAACACCTCTTTAACATGCTCTTCTGGAATGGGGTTAAGCTGAGAAAACTGATATAAGCCATTCATAGAAGGACCATCTCTCCTAATTGGCTTAGGCATGCTTGAAAATCTGGATAGCCATGAAAACTGATTGGAAGTTTCTTTTGCTTCATACAAATTGCTACCAGTTGCCAGGGAAGCACTGCGAGACAAAGATACATCTTTCTTGGACTCCTGCTTGGACTCTGCACTCCCCATTATTCCAATCTGTTCAGAAATAACTTTTGGCAATGAGATAATGTAGATGCAGTGGAATATGCATCCTCAACCTGATTGAACAAGCAAACACAAACAAACAGCTACAAAACAAACGACAACAATGAGAAACATCTTCAACATGCAACAACAGATCTCCTATGGCCCTATTACAACATATTCTCCCCATCAATAGATTCGCAAAACCTGAGAAATCAAGCAAACGCGAGGAACTATATATTCATAAATGGCAATGAGATACACCTTTAATATGCAGCAACGGAGCTCTTATGGCCTTATGAGAAAGATATTCAGTCTATTACATAGGTTTATTCATCATCTACATTATATTTTTGTTCAAATCCATACATAGATCGAACGTCACCAGCAAAATAGCTTACTTCTCAAATACCTCAAATTTCATCTAAAGCACTCTTTACATCTTCTGTTCAGTACATAAAAATCAGGGATTACCTTATCCAGCATATTACTTCTTCTTCATAAGCATATACAAAGAAATGCAATAATCTATGCATCAGATATATTCACTCCATATAATACGTTATTCTCAGACTATATGAACAGAAATATGTGTAGCATACTCTTTATCTGCTCCAATGTTCTCAGTACACTGAAAAGAAGTGATAAACAAGAAATCTGTGTATTACTTGACGTTTTCTTCAATCTGACAAATTATATCTCTTTCTCAGCACACATTAGTACAATACAATCTACCGCATAGGGTATGTAAAAAGAAAATATGCACAATAAATTATCTACCACTCCAACATTTTTGTTGCATTGAAGAGAAGACAAGCCAAAACCAAGAAAACTGTGTATTACCCAAACTTGAGTGTACTAAATTTGTTCTCCATTTACCACATTTTACTGCTTTCTCAATACACATGAGAACAATACAGTCCAATACCAAGCAACTCGCTGGTGACAATTTTATTCCAGAGTGATTTATAACTAAAAGAAATCCATAGCAGGAACCGTACCTGATGAATAGAAGGTTGGTGATGGTAGTTCCCTTCCTTTTACTTATTACGACTTCTCTTTCAAATCTGCAAGCTTGAATAGTTCGTTGGTGTCGAATTACCAAGGACCAGATCTTTATTTTTCAATTTTATCAATATATACGTATGTACAGCTCTATGTGGCAATCATTTATTTACATATATTTATAATATATTCCCTATTAAATTGCAAAGCCTCAAATTACCAGCAGTAGATAGATGAGCAAACTGTACTGTTATTTGGCGAACATATAAGTATATATGGTCTCGTTCCCTCCGTGATATGCGTGTTTCGAATCTCTCTGTATTGAATCTCCAAAACACCTCCACACATAAGCCAATTAACGCTCAATGAAAAATCTTGAGTTTTTCGTGTCTTTTCTTGGATTCTAAGAATTTTCGCCTGAAGTTGATCCTGGTCGCACTTTCCTTAATTTCTTTCATTCACTGTGTACAGATTTAAAGGCAAGATCTTTATCAGATTTTCCCGCTCCTTGATTTTTATGGATATATGTCTCTGAAAATAACCCTGGTCAGATCTGCGGTATTATCTGCAGCAGGTTTGGAAAGGAAATTTCTCGATAGTTTGATCCCTGTTGCCTGCAGTAATTTGATGTATGTCCAATACAAACCAAAACCTTTCTGTGATTCCGATTTTTATCTACAACAGATCCTTCGATCAGCTACAGCAGTTGTCCTTATACTAGAATATACATGAAAAACAATAGTTTTGGGTGTCGTCTGTCAAAATCTGCGATTAGAGACGCCCAAAAAAAGAGTTAAAATTTAGAAATGCTTGCTTTATCGAAGAAGAATTTGAGTTCTTGAAATATGACTACATATATATAAGCATATATGCAGCAGTACTTTCTTGGAAATCGGCTACCAAACCCTAGGTAAATCATAGAAATCAGCTATAAAACCCTAGATAAATCATTATGCCCGTGCTTATAGATTGTACATGCAGGCCAACTCTGATTATTTAGACAGAGAAACATGTGCACGCAAACACATATATATACATAACACACAAGCATGCAGATATTATCGCGATCAATGCTTCTTCTGTGTCGAATTATGCAGTGAGACTAGGAGCATATGTGAACCAATGCACACAACAAATAGAAAATACAGAAATAGGTGTATACCTATAGGTGAGCATGCGAGAGAGAGAGAGAGAAAGAGGGAAAGATCCTACCTACGGTTGTGACGAAATTATTCCTCTGTGGACCTTGCGCCGTGCGGCTACGGAGGCATGAGATCCATGCAAACAAGAAACGAAGGGAACTACGGAATGAATGCAGCGATGGCGAGCCGGCTCGTTTCTTACACGGCGAGGAAGCACAGAAGGGAAGAAATGGTCGAGGAAGGCAAAATTCGAGCGCCGTTATCTCTGACGGAAGGAAGAAAGAATGATTCAAACTGCGGAAGACGGAGGCCGTTAACTTTGACGGCGGCGGCGATCTTTTTCAAAATTTGTTCTTTTTAAAGAAAACGTCATTTTAACGCCCACCGAAAATCAAACAATTACAAATTAACGCCCAATCTTATCTTCCGCTAAAATTTTTAACACCTAGTTAATTCCACTGGTATTTGATTTTGTTCCTAATCACTTCTCACCAATTTTTCCTAATCGATTCCGTTACTGCATTCGGCTACCTAAAGTTAGTAGTTTTGGAATTTAAGCAATTTATTAACGTGTTAATCTGATGTTAATCAAGTCATCGGAGCTTAATCAATGATTTAACTTGATGTTAATTGAACTCACAATTAATTGGGTTGGTGTTAATTTGTAATTTCTAGTTTTGGTAGGCATTAGAATGTAGTTTTAATTTTTGTCAGGCATTTTTTCGTAGTTTCCTCATGTACGTACATATCTCTATATGTTATGTATGTTCACCAGGCTTAATGAGCAGAATCCATCGATCAGCTTGAATTCTTACATCGGCTCAAACTCGGCAGCCGATTTGGTAATGATCGATATAACTTGAACTCATCTGGCCAATCTGAACAACATTCGGCGAATTAGTAGTCAAGCTTTCAATTTTGACGATTGTACCTAGCCCTCGAGCTGGGCGGAATCGATCAAGAAGCTTCTGTTAACAATGGAGTGTTTTTTTTCAAAGGCTTCCCTCATGGATCATTATGCATCCGGCAATTTGCATCGCGTTGTGTGATTATTTTTCGGCACGTTGTTTCTGGGCGATAACATCTGTACGGAAAACCTCGTATGATTGTGGCCCATGGGTCATGCGAATGGACTTACACGCAATAATAATGTTGGATTAGACTCCTCCGTGTTCCACCGGCTTGTCCTCAGAATTCGGCCTTTTATTCTTAATCATCGGTTTTACCAACGAAACCATTTCCGCCTCTGCCTGTGTTTTCCTTCTGCAGCTGATCGTTTCGGTGCCTGCCAATAATGCAACAGTGCATATGAGTGTATGACCTTTCCTTTGCTTGTATAGCCAATTCTGGCAATTCGACACAATCGTTGCATACATCAGCCCAATGGCTAGCATACTTCCAATATAATTCCCCCACTTATGCGTAATGAAATCAAGGTGTCATGCTATATATATATATGTGTATGTATGTATACAGAGTCAACACCAGATATATGGGTGCAAGAGTTGTTCCATCATTCTTACGATGTACAGAACACGAAATGTTCGACTTAGCTCTTCAGACAGTAGATGGTCATTTCCTTCCTTCTCGTTTTGGCTAGATGCGAATCGAAGCCCATGGTCGAGGCCTGGTAGACTCCATATCAATTTGCAAGTAAATCTCCAGACATTTAACAAGTGTGATTAGTCAAGAAGTGATTAATCAACCAGCAATTAGTCAACAAGTGATTAGTCAACCACCGATTAATCGACTAACGATTCGTCCCGACACAGCAAACATTTGTAGATTGCACAAAACTTACATCAAATACTCACCTTTCTGTAAATTGTACAATACTTGCATCAGTCACATGCCTCCATTGTGTATGATCTAGAACATTATGGGGTAGAAATTCACACAAAAGAACTTTCTGAAAACCAGGGCAATGCCATGCTAGTAACTATATCTAGAGCAGTATGGCGGATCATGTTGTGATCGGTATGGATACATCGGCACCGGATATGGTGGGGCCAAATTTAGAGTCGATGACGGATATGTTACAGTTGGATAAAAGCTCGGATATGGAGAAACTCCGTGAATGTTACCATAATGCTGGGAAGGATAATCATGGAGATGGTGGAGATTATGCTGCTGATCAGCTGGCGGATGTGGCGAAACTAGCGGGTATACTATGGGCCCACTCGATGATACGATTTCCTCATCCACAGATTGATCTAGCACAGAATTGAAGCACGGCGGATATGAATCGAAGCTCGAATCCGCTGCCCCGTGATAGTAGTCGCCCATTCTCGGAGCACCGCTATCGCCAGATTTAGGCGCAACTTTGGCCGTGAATTTGAGGCTTCCCTGCCTTCTTCCACACGGTTGCGAAACCTGGTAAGTCAAGATCGTGTCGATTCTTTTGCTTCCATCGGACTGTAATTCCGCTACGGGGACATATACTGATCCTAGCAATGAGTCGCCGAATGCACCTCTGGAACGGATCTCGATGGTTAGCTGTTTGCAGTCGCTGAAATCCTTTGCGTGATGGAATGGTATGATCAGCTCGTCGTGCCATTGTGGCGCTTCTCCCCCACCCGGCTCCGATGCAGTTCGCTTCTTTGCTTCTGGATCTACCCATGCCATCACGTATGTTTGATCGCCTACGAGCAAACAGTCGGAGAGATATGGTGAGCTTCGCATGATTCAACTCAGGGAATCAACAGAATCGAATGAAACGAAGAAATGAGGAACGATAGCGATGACTGCGATGATAATTTAGCAATCAAATGAAAGAAAGAATAAACAAATGAATTGAGGAACGAGTGAATGAGTGATCAAATGATGGAATGAATGATCAAATGATTGAATGAATGAATCCATGAATGAATGAATGCTCTATCTTCTGGTTGTTCATCGAACCAGATCATGTTCTAGCATCTAGCATCATCAGCATCAGCTCTCTCTAGCATTTGCAACTAGCAAGCACTGATGCAGTTTCCCAGCTCTTGCATTTTGCAACTCCGATGAAATCGAATGTATGTACATAATGTGTAACAGCGAAATTTCAGTACCATTAACCACATCATTATCATCCATGTCAAACACATCCAACCACATCCACAGCATGAGCATCCATGTCTGGACAATCCCATACTCACATAAACCACATCATCTTTAGCACCATTACCATCATCGTCGACATCAAACACCATCATTATCCATCTCAAAACATCCACAGCCATAGCACGAGCATCCACGTCGACAAAATCCATACCCACATAAACCACACCATCATCATCATCCATGTAAGACACCCACATCCATTGCATGACACATGCCCACATAAACCATACCAGTATCATCATCATCCATGTCAACACATCACATCCACATCCATGTCAACACATCCACATCCACATCCATGTCAACACATCCACATCCACATCCACATCCATAGCATGAGTGTCCATGTCGACAAGCCCAATCCACATAAACCACACCATCATCCGACAGACCCAAACCACATCATCATCGTCATCATCATATATGCCAACATTCCACATCCACAGCATGAGCATCCATGTCCGGACAATCCCATAGGCACATCACCATCATCATCATCATCATCATCATCATCATCATCATCATCATCATCATCTCACCCATGCCAAGATACGTTCATTTTTTGAGAAAAGATAGAGGCCTACCAGATAACCAACCACGCCTGATGCCCGAAGCAGAGAGAAGACGGAGGTGCACAAAGGCCTCATACCGCTGCTCCACCATTCCACAAAGAAGCAGAGATGGATTGGATGGTGGTAGGTCTTATGATGGATGGATCGATGGAAAATCCAAAGGATCAGACGGCAAAAGGTATACTATATGATCGACGAAGGAGCCAAAGGTTTCTTCAGCGACAAGGGCACGAGTTCCAGGCTAAGGTTATAGCAGGGAAATCATGGGTTATCAGGAGAAAGCAGGGAGGCGTCGATCCGATTTCCTGTTTCAATGAATTTATTTGTTTCCTTCGCTGACGCGGTTCAGGTACCGTGTTCTTCTTCCTTGCTACTCTTCTTCTTCTTCTTCTTCTTCTTCTTCTTCTTCTTGCCGAGTCGACCACATCTGCCCAAATCGCCCAAGTCCGCATTGACTCATGGATGTATGGCCATGTGGTGTCCATCCATGTTGCCCATGGTGAACATGGGCATGTACACCATGCGGCCATCATGTCTTGATGCGCCATGGCCATGTGGATATGATGATGTTTAATAATGGCCATGCATGTGGATCCATCCCCAACATGCTCGACGACCATGAGCATGGGATGATGTGTCTAGTGCCTTATGGCCAGTTTAGGGTTTAGGGTTTACGATTTAGGGTTTAGGGTTTAGGGTTTAGGGTTTAGGGTTAGGGTTAGGGTTTAGGGTTTAGGGTTTAGGGTTTAGGGTTTATGGGCTCCACCATCCCTAGCATGCTCGACCACCATAACGACGTCCATGTGATGATGTCCGATGCCTTGTGGCCATGCATGTGGATCCATCCCCATCATGCTTGACGACCATAACTATGTCGATCTGATGAGGTCCCAATGCCTTATGGCCATCCATGTGGACCCATCATCCGCATTGGGATCAACCACCATAACGCATGTCGGTGTGATGATGGCCGATGCCTTATGGCCATGCATGTGAATCCATCCCCGGCATGCTCGACGACCATAACGATGTCGATCTGATGATGCCCCGATGCCTTATGGCCATGCATGTGAATCCATCCCCAACATGCTCGACATCTTCATCAAAAACATGTGAATCCATCCCCAGCATTCTCGAATCTTCATCAAAAACATTGTCAAGCATAGGCACCATGGAAATCCGACGAATGCTTTTATCTAATATAAAGATAGTTTCGGCACTTCCCAGCGTTGAATTATAGGAAACCGCATTCTCTTTTCATGATATCGTCCGTCGATAATGTTACAAAAACCCATGTAACATTAATATGAAAGCCATGACCTTGAAATATCATCGATACTCTTTTTCCAAGTTCCGTGTGCATGAAAAAACAGTCCCGTAGGCAATGTCGTTTGATTCTGAAGCTATATCACATTCTAAACATAATGTGGAAGACGAGGGTACCACTCTTTAACAAGCACTGCTCGGTGCATCAATAACCAATGAAACATCGAAATCTTCCTTGCTTGCTCAATGTCCCGAAAACTTTTCCGAAATTTTAGAGATAAGTTCTTGGATGCGTTGGGCAAGCCAGAAATCGTTGGCTGAAATACCGGTTTTCTTTCTTTCCAACGATACGTGTCTGCCTAGTTTATTACTTAATGGATGGAAAGAAAGATATTTCTTGTGTCCAATGCCTTATGGCCACGCTCGACGACCATAACGATGTCAATGTGATGATGTCCGATGCCTTATGGCCATGCATGTGGATCCATCCCCAGCGATGCTCGACGAGCATAACGACATCGATGTGACGATGTCCCAATTCCTCATGACCATGCATGTGGATCCACCCCCACCATGCTCGACGAGCATGACCATGTGGTGATGATGTCCCCAATGCCATACAATCGGTCAGTCATGGGTATTTGGCAAATAACCCTAACCCTAACCCTAAACCCTAAATAGAGCACAAACAAGGGTATTTGGCAATAACCCTAACCCTAAACCCTAAACAGAGCACAAACAAGGGTATCTGGCAATAACCCTAACCCTAAACCTTAAACAGAGCACAAACAAGGGTATCTGGCAATAACCCTAACCCTAAACCTTAAACAGAGGTCAAACAAGGGTATCTGGCAATAACCCTACCACAAACAAGGGTATCTGGCAATAACCCTAACCCTAAACCCTAAACAGAGCACAAACAGGGGTATCTGGCAATAACCCTAACCCTAAACCTTAAACAAAGGTCAAACAAGGGTATCTGGCAATAACCCTACCACAAACAAGGGTATCTGGCAATAACCCTAACCCTAAACCCTAAACAGAGCACAAACAGGGGTATCTGGCAATAACCCTTACCCTAAACCCTAAACAAAGGTCAAACAAGGGTAGCTGGCAATAACCCTAACCTTAAACCCTAAACAGATCACAAACATGGGTATCTGGCAATAACCCTAACCCTAACCCTAACCCTGACCCTAACCCTAACCCTAACCCTAACCCTAACCCTGAAACGGATCACTAAAACAGATCAAATGGCGGGCCAGAAATGTAGATACGTCATATGAGATAAACAATATCATAAATAAACAAATAAGATACAAGTAAAATAAACAAACTAATAAATATAAACAAACAAATAAATAAATAGACAAATACTAAATAGATAAATATAAATAAATACATAAATAAATAAATAAATAAATAAATAAATAAATAAATAAATGCAGATGAGCTTCTTCTATGTACAACAGAATAATGGATTTCTCTGCTGCACTGATTTAGGGTTCGCCATCGCCATCGCCATCGCCATCGCCATCGCCATCGCCATCTCCATCTCCATCATTGCTTGCTCTGCAGCTGGAAGGAGATGCAGCATACCGACAGATCGATTCCTTAAAATCTCGAGGTCATCTCCCCTCTCCTTCTTCGTCTTCTTCCTTTTGTTCTTTTATGTTTCTTTGCCAGAGGAAACGAACAAGCAACCGAGCAAAAAACCGTCTTTTATCTGCCTAACACGCCATGGTACGACGAAGGGCGGAGTAGTTCTGCCATTGCTGTGTTTTCGTCGTTCTTCCAAGCAGTCCAAAGAGGAGCATTTGTGTATCGGGGCAATGTTGTGAGGGGAAAGGAAAGCTTATCGTCGACATCTCCAACCAGTGATATATCCTTATAATACAGTAACCCTAAACTATGTCAATGGAAAGAGCTATGGAAGGATGGGAAGAGGTACAAAGGCACGGGCAAGATATGGTAGATAGGGTTGCAACCATCACACAAGGCATAGGGTGTATGCTACAAGGCCATTTACGGCTATCTATCATGCCTTCTATGCCATCATTCTACCCATCTGACCTCATCGCTTTTGATATACCATGGAATGACGAGGCGTTCAACTTTCTGACCACTTCATGGCCTCTGGCGCATTTGAGGACAAACAAGAGAAGGAACTTCAGCTCGAACCGTGTCCAATTCAATGGTATATACAAGGGTAGCTTTGGTAGGTATGATAGCACAAAGAGAAGAAGAGATGAACACATATGCAATGGTGATAATGAAGATGGAAGAGGAAGTGGCCGGGAACTAAGTCATAGATTAGGTCAAGTTGGTGCTTCACTTGGGTCTTTTATAGGTGGGTTCATCCACCAAGCTTTGAGTCATTTTCCCTGGAATTTTCGTCAACAGCAAGCTACCGTTATCTCTGATGCGATCCAACCACAACCCATGGCCTATAATAGTGGCTTAGGTACCTTTGCGGATAGGTCTCCAAAGCAAGGAGAAATTGATCTTATCAAGGATTCAGGTGCTTCTGGTACTGTACCGAGAGTTGATGAAGAATTGGAGCATGCAAGCGTCCTTGATGATGAAGATTTTGAAGATGATGGCAATGCTAATGAGGAGCTCCTCAAGGCTCTCAATAATCATCCTCACCTTCGGAGACAGGTTAGTTTGGTCCATTTGGTTCATCGTAGGAATGAACGAGGAGTCTAAAGTTTTGAGAAGGTCAAAGAGGTTCTGGGTGAGAATTTTGATGTGAAAAATGTATTGTGGCTCAGCAACGAAGCATCCATGTGACAGCAACATTTGACAGCCAAACACAAGAAACTGAGAGCTCGTTTGTAGCAAGAGGAGATTTATGGCGTATAGAAGCTTCTCATGGGAGCAACAGTTCTGCACGGCCTCCTTTTTTACTTCAAATAGGTCCAATTCTTCTAGTCAGAGATACCACTCTTCTCTTGCCAGTTCACATTTCTAAGCAGCACTTGCTGTGGTATGGCTTTGATAGAAAGGTACATCCAATTATTTTCTTAAAAATATACCAGAGTCGATATACATATTGCTAGAGGTTGTGTATGAGTATAGGGTTTGGCTTGTGCTTACATTTATACTACTTTTGGCTTTAATTTTAGAATGGTGTGCATTCTCTCTGCCCGGCAGTTTGGTCAAAACATAGACAATGGTTGCTGATGTCCATGATCTGCATCAATCCCTTTACATGTGTAAGTCCAGATTTCGTTTAAAATTCAACTCCCTTGCTATTGGTGTTGAAGTAATATTTTCATGTTTCAACAACGGAGCTTTTGTAGATTAGATCATGAGAAAATGACTAATGGTGAATCTATTATCTTGAAGTCAGAACTTAAGAGGCTTGACTGTTGCATATGTGATGAGTCTACCTTGTATTAATCTACAAATGTGATCTCTCTCTCAACTTTGTAATGATGTAGCTTGGTGGACAAGTATCCTGGTCACGTGTTTTGTGAATTCTTCATTTCTTTCATTCTAAAGATCGAAGAATCATCATCAGTGTGGAGAGGTAAAAAAATGAACCTCTTTATCAATGAGAACATCTTAAGAGATCTGAAATTAGAAATTTGTGGTGACCTGTGGATTTGTCTCATAGTTGGAAGTCTGAATGATATATAGCAATTCAATGTAAACATGTTATTTAAATGTACAAAGGTTTTATTGGCAATTTCCTCCCCTGATAACATCTGCAAAGATCTGAAAGAAACAGAAACATTGAGTTGTAGTGCCATGTTTCAGATTCATTTAAAAACTGCCGATCTATGAAAGGTTGCTTAGTTCAATATACCGTTGCAAAATGGTCAATACATTTCTGGAGAGAATGAGAGAATGGCTTATGAATGGGAATTGGAATGGTATATTGTAATTTAACTTACCTCTTGCATCACTGGCAACATCTTCAAAGGTTTTCTGTAATAGAATCATACAGCTACATATAACCACAACACTAACAAAGATGCATCATGTCAATTTGTTATTTCAAAATGGCCGATAAGTTACTGGACAGAGACAAACAGTTTATGCTTATCCGTTTTCTAAAGACGTCGACATAGGGATCTTGCCCTATCCCAGATACACCTGACGTAGAACATGAACTCCTTTGTAATGAAAAAATTGTAGTTTGTGTAAGAGCTGGACCATGTTAAATACAAAATATTTGATGCAGAAAAGCTGGAATCAAGAATGGGATTCCATGCCACTGGTTGCCCTATCAGAGTAAGTATGTGGAAAAGTGTGTAAAGTTGACCAGAAAATTGGAGCATGAACTTTGAGTGTAACCTTGAATATCTCTAGGAAACAGTGGGAGTAAGGATTTGGATGATGTAATTTCGAGCTGTATTGGAATCTTGTATGTTCTCCTAAGTCATGATTTTTTCTGAAGACATAACATTGTCTTCTGACTATCAAGTTACCTAACTGTAGCGTAAAACTGATTTTGGAAACTCGTGGTTTTTTGAGACTCTCTAGTGTTACTTTCTGGGCAGCTCACCCAATTTGTTTTCTTTGTCATGATGTACTCATGTGATAAAATGTGGAGATCATGTCTCTGTCTCTCTTATATACAGCCTGTAGCAAAGCAGACAGACCGGGTTTGAGTCTAAGAAATAGAACGAGTGTCCATCATTGAAAAAAAATGGTGACAGTATTGTATTGGATGAGAGGGTGGAAGCATGCATTCTCCTTTGAGTGTGCTGAATGTTTTCTCCATATGTCTTGTAATTGCTTGTTCAATTGTGTAGCTGTTCATTGTCTCCCTACAACTTTCTACTTTCTCCTGCCGCACTACACAAGTGGATAAGCAGTCAACTTATTAATTGGGTAGAATTGATACTTTGTACTTGTTCCAAGCAATGTTCACATTGTTTTTCCCTTTTGATTTTTATGATGTCACACAGTCATTCTTGGATTTCCAATCCCCCAATGGGCAATTAACTTATATAGCTGGTGAAGGTTTATCGATCGGTGGTTATTTTCCTGCTTGGGGGGGTATTTTTCAAGCACAAGGAAGCTGTCCGGGTGATATGAAAGTGAGCTTCTCACGCAAGGTGAGCCAATGCGTACAAACCCTTCTTTTGATGGCATGTTCCTTAACGGCTAGACTTGCTTTGAGCTTCTACAATATTTTATAGTGTCTTGCTTGCTGGATTTAATTGTCTTTTTGGGCTTTTTCTGGGATCACCCTGGAGTTGGTGTCCCTGATTGAATGCAATTCATGTTTTCTTCTAGGAGAAATGTATCTTTTTGTTAGTTGTTAAAGCAAATTTCACTATCTTCTTACTAGATATTCAGGTATAAGCTCATGGCCACCTTTATTCTGTTTTTTGTTTCAAGGTTGGCTCAGGAACACGACTCACTCCTGTTCTTCACTTCCCTGAAAGATCCATGTCTGTCAATGTTGTGCAACAATTAGCTTGGCAACGATCTGGTGCAATTGTCAGGCCTGTGATTGAGCTAAGGTATCTAATATTTATTGTCTAGTGGGTTATGACTTGGATTTACAGCTGTAAAACCAAGTAAATTTAGCTATTTTGTCTAAATAAAACCATACAAGTATCTCCTTTGGGTGGAATCTTCTGCATTTACTTATTTTTTCTTTGCATGTTTCATTTTTATTTAGAATTTAAGTTGCATAAGCCTCAAACATTTGACTTGTTCTTATGAATGGATATCTATATCTTAATGCAGTCCTTTTGTTATAGTGTCTGAGCGGGGAATTCCCGTGATAGGAAGATTACACTCTTTATTCAGCCATTGTTCTCTGGCGATATTTCTCTTTTATTTTCTTTTCTTTATTCTAATAC
The DNA here is from genome assembly GCA_037176905.1 of Azolla pinnata. Classification (NCBI taxonomy): domain Eukaryota; kingdom Viridiplantae; phylum Streptophyta; class Polypodiopsida; order Salviniales; family Salviniaceae; genus Azolla; species Azolla pinnata. Next base: position 12,243 of record JBBBWG010027779.1, on the reverse strand, counting down.
TCAACTATATACGTTTAGTTAATTACATTTGGATAAATGGAAACTGTGAAGTGGGCTATAGTCGCTAGATTATGGAGAGAAGTACACAGCAGCAAAAAGAACTCTCCTTGTGAAGGGAAATTCGATTGAAATTCAAACTTTGACTATGATTTCTTGCTATTCAGCGTCACACCAACAATAGGGGGAAGAAATGCAGGCTGGAGAGCAGAGCTAATGCATTTACCCCAAGAAAAGATTGGCCTGGCGTGTGGTTTTGCCTCAACAATTCAGCCAACCGTTTTTGCATCTCTAATGGTTAGTTTGTCATATGAAAAGATATGAAAAGCACCTTTTTTACAGTGTTGGTTGTATTACCCCTTATGGTGTGGCCTTCTTTTACTATGTTTATGATCCTCTTGAGAGTACCCTGATATTCATTTCAATTCATATCATTCAGAACTACCCTATTTATTCTTCTTTACCTCTTAAAATATACTGTTTAGGTCATCTGCTGTTGTGCATAAAAGCACTCTTGTATGTATGCATCTACACTTCCAACAGTACTCAATGAAGGAGCTCAGATGCCATTTTCAAACCATTTGAATTTCAGGTGGGTCGTTCGAGACAAAACGAAAACCATTCTGGGAAATCTGGTTTACAGGTTCAGGTTGAGGCACCAGTACAAAATCTAAGTCGAGCCTCTTTTTCAATTCAGCTGAGTAGTGGGATCGAGTTTTGATATTTGTATTATATGCTTTTTTACCCCTGTTTGAAGCAACGCATGAGCATCTTATTGTGTGCTTCTTTTGTATACCATTTACTTCCTTGTAACTGTCTTTCCTCCCCTTCTTTGTAGCTCAACTTCTCTGAGCAATGTTTGTGTATATATATATCTATACATCTATGCTACCAACTTTTATCTGTTTTCATTTTGCTAGGGCTCTCTATATACAGCCAGATAGATAAAAACTTTAATCTGTCATACTAAATATTCATGCTCTTTGCGTGATGAAGATACATCTTATGCATGCTTAAATGGATGAAGCACAAGCTTCAACCTATATCTTTCCTCAATGACCTGTGCTTGACAGGATTTTGGATGGGGTTCTTTTTCCTTTGTAGCATAAGAGATTTGGTGGTTGAACAATCAATCTATCTTTTACTGGCTCAACAAACTCAGGCCATCGGCTTTCAATTAAAGATTATCCAAATCAATTCGTATGTATATAGTACTTCCATGTTCTTTTTCCTCAGCAATTTAGTAGAAGAGAGTGTTTGAATTTGTGCAATAGAAAGTGAGCTCTTCCTATGGAATGCTGCAGACAGGTGTTGGTTTACAAACATCAGCTCCTTGCCCTTCTTCTACGTAGGACCTGATTTTATGTGCATATGTTTCTGGAATTCAAATCACTATCATCATGAATGTTCTGATTTCAGGACAAATGCAGCAAGTTAGATGAATATTTTGGTCGCATAGTCCACACAGCTGTAGCCACAGCTTCTTGACCCATTTGTTTTGGAAAGAGAAGATATCAATTCTGCATTTTTTGTGAAACAATTGGATATACAAAAGATTACAGGTGGTGCTTGATGGAAACAGATGATCAACAGCATTCCATCTGGATCCGCCCAGGATGAATCTCCACGAATTCTTTTGGCATAGAAGATGGTTTCATCACAGGCCCCATCTTGATGGAGAAGATCAAATGATTTATTTACACAGTCGATACATGATACAGAGAATTCACGGCACTGGGAGAGTGAAAGATCCAACAGTGCCCGAATGTTTAGATGCAGACTTCTTATTCTTTGTCCATAGGTCGTTGGGGATTTCACAGACTCTGCTTGATCAAAGCCATGAGCCTCCGTCGATGAAGCCGATCGTTGCGAATGGCGCTGCTTGAGATGCTGTCAATTGGTAAGACCAGGCGACGCGGTTCTTCGCATCTGCGCCAGGTCCTGAGCACTGGTATTCGCCGTAGAACGCCGTTCTGCAGAGATGTAGGATTGCAGCAGTGGGTGAGGATGAATCAAAGGAAGAGCAGGAAGGAGGAGGACAAGCAGAAGGAGAAGGAGAAGGAGAAGGAGGAAGGAGGAAGGAGGAAGGAGTAAGAAGGATCAGAGAAGGTGAAAGGAAGGAGGGATCAGAGAAGGTGAAAGGAAGGAGGAGAAGGAAAAAGGATGAGAGACGGAGTAGGAGCAGTTATCCTCACACGCATCAAATGTATCAAGATGAAGATGATGAAGCAGCAAAAGAAGCAGAAGCAGATTCAGCTCTAATGCATCATCGAATGGATCAAGACGATGAAGAAGAAGGAGAAGGAGAAGGAGAAGAAGAAGAAGGAGAAGACGATGATCAGTCAAGAAGAAGAAGAAGAAGAAGAAGAAGAAGAAGAAGAAGAAGCTCTAACACATCTGATTCATCAAATGGATCAAGACGATGAAGAAGATGATCAAGAAGACTGACAAGAAGAAGAAGAAGAAGCTCTAACACATCTGATTCATCAAATGGATCAAGACGATGAAGAAGATGATCAAGAAGACTGACAAGAAGAAGAAGAAGAAGAAGAAGCTCTAACACATCTGATTCATCAAATGGATCAATACGATGAAGAAGATGATCAAGAAGACTGACAAGAAGAAGAAGAAGAAGAAGAAGAAGAAGCTCTAACACATCTGATTCATCAAATGGATCAATACGATGAAGAAGATGATCTAGAAGACTGACAAGAAGAAGAAGACGAAGAAGCTCTAACACATCTGATTCATCAAATGGATCAAGACGATGAAGAAGATGATCAAGAAGATTGACAAGAAGAAGAAGAAGAAGCTCTAACACATCTGATTCATCAAATGGATCAAGACGATGAAGAAGATGATCAAGAAGATTCACAAGAAGAAGAAGAAGAAGAAGAAGAAGAAGAGACAGTCATCATCAGATTCATCAACAGAAGGAGAAGAAGAAGAAACTAGAAGACAGTCATCATCATAGAGGAGAAGAAGACGACGACGAAGAAGAAACTAGTCATCAGCATCACCATCAACAGAAGAAGAACAAGAAGAAGAAGAATCTCGTCATCATCATCACCATCAACAGAAGAAGAACAACAAGAAGAAGAATCTCGTCATCATCATCACCATCAACAGAAGAAGAATGTCAAGAAGAAGAAGAAGAAGAAGAAGAAGAAACTAGTCATCATCATCACCATCAACAGAAGAAGAGCAACAAGAAGAAG
>JBBBWG010027768.1:33477-47208 GCA_037176905.1 Azolla pinnata | reverse complement strand
TGGAATCTAGATGCATGTGTCGATGCGTGGAATCTGGAATCTAGATGCATGCGTCGATGTTTGGAATCTGGAATCTAGATGCATGTGTCAATGTGTGGAATCTGGATGCATGTGCCTGTGTCTGGAATCTAGATGCATTTGTCGATGTGTATAATCTGGATGCATGCGTCGATGTGGAATCTAGATGCATGTGTCGATGCATGGAATCTGGATGCACGTGTCGATGTGAAATATAGACGCATGCGTCGATGTGGAATCTGAATGCATATGTCGATGCGGAATCTGGATGCATGTGTCGATGCATGGAATCTGGATGCAAACACATGCGTGTGAATGTATGGATGCACATACGCGAGCATGTGTGAATGTCGTGCATGCATCCATGCATGGATGTATGTTTGCGAGCGTGTCCACATGTGTGTGCTTTGCAATGCATGCATGGTTCGTTGCAAGGACATGTTTGATTTCACAAGCTCGTGCGGAGCATCGAATCGCCTTATGAAATTTGTGATCTGTTCTGGCCATTGCCATTGCCTGCTTGTTGGTGAAAACACACAAATGCAAGCACGATTTGTCGGAAGATACACGATAGTGTTTTCTGTGAGACCATGAAAGCATGGAAACTCTGATAGATACGATGAGAGCCACCAATTGTTTATTATAAACATTAAGGTTACAAATAGCATGTGTTGTTTCTAACGCATTTCTTAATCATCGTCAATTATCACGACATAGCTCTGGGTGGCATAATCAGCGTAGACTATTGATCTTTGCCCTGATCTGAGCTCTTCTATTAGACATAAACGTGCTTGACCTTCTCTTTTGTCGCATTGATTTCTCTGATCTACTCTGGCTTTAATACGTGACATTGTTAGAACATAACCTTGATATACACAAAGAAAGATGGAAATATAGAGGAAGTGAAGGTTAGGTGGAGAGATTTGATCGACCCCCTCGCAAATGCAAATAGACAGATCCCCGTCTTTTCAGCTTCAGGGTTTCTTCGAAGACGCTTGGAAATTTTCAGGAATCGTTGGATTTAGTCGTAGATCTTTAGCTCATCGACATGAGAACGCATATTTCATCGATTTGAGTAAAGATTATTCTCAATTGACCTCATCGAGCAAGCATATATGTTTTTGCATGTGAACCATTCGACGTTCACATTATCCCAAAACTTACAAACAACCTCGCCCTCTTTTCCTCAATTATTTTTTGCACTAATCTGCCATTTCAACTGTTAACTTGAGGGTACATACTACATGTTTGTAATGCTAAAATGTACTTAAGAATCCAAACTCCACACACACGCATCCATAGATTCACAAGCATACGTTCGTGCATGCATAGATATGTTCATTAATCGGTATCGGTACATGTATCGTTAGTGCAAGGGATGCATAAAATCAGAATCAATGTACTCTGTCGCATCGCTGGTTTAAGGTTTTTCAAATGCATACGCATACGCAACACACACATACATGCAAACCGACATGCACATATGCATACAAATGTTTATACGTGCATCGATACACATTTCACTACATAGATGCATTCATTCATCCATGTGTGTGTGTGTACCATGATCACCATGCAGGCATATGCATATCCACATGCACACCCATATACACCATGCCACATAGAGACACGTGCACACATGCATGCATGCATGCATGCATCTATACATATTGCACTGCACAGATGCATTCATCCATTCATCTGTGCTTGTCCCTTCATCACCATGCATGCATGCATGCATAAAATCAGCTGTAGCTCGTCATCACATTTGCAGGTTCTGGGGTTTACATACGGACACATGCATGCATGCACACATGCGCACATGCATCCATACATTCGCACCCACACACACACAATGCATGTGTATTCATTCATCCACATGTCATACATCTATGATATGTGCAGACATGCATGCACACACATGCACACACATGCACATACATGCATGTAATGCATCATCACCATGCAGGCATGCATAAAATCAGTTGTAGCTCGTCATCACATTCGTAGGTTTAGGGGTTCACACATGGACACATGCATGCACGCACACATGCGCACATGCATCCATACATTCACGCGCACACACATATGTGCAATTCATTGATCTGCATGTCATATATCGATGATGTGTGCAGACATGCACGCACACACATGCACATGCATGCATGTATATGCATCATCAGCATGCAGGCATGCATAAAATCAGCTGTAGCTCGACATCACATTTGCAGGTTTAGGGGTTTACACATGGACACATGCATGCATGCACACATGCGCACATGCATCCATGCATTCGCGCACATGCACATACACACACACGTGTATGCATGCATGTGTATTCATTCATCCGCATGTCATGCATCTATGATATGTGCAGACATGCATGCACACACATGCACGCACATGCACATGCATGCATACACATGCATGCATGCATGCATGCACCGCTTCCATACATTCATGCACATGCATAGTCATCATCGTCATCACGTTGCAGGTTTAGGGTTTACTGTGGTGTGCATGTCTCTGCGCGAATCCGGCGGGAGATCTAACGACAACGAGCCTCAACAGGATGGGAAGACTGCGACAGACACAGGAACCGATTCTCGAAGAAGGAATGCTTCCATCCGTGCTCTCAGCAGAGGTAATGGTTTCTATTCTTTCGGTCCCGTGATTCACGTTTCGGCCCTCCTCTCGCTGGCAGAAATGTGAATCACGGATGTCTTTCTGGTGTCGTGCGGTTTAGATTCCCTTCCCCGAGATTGTTAGAATCTGCGTGTTTGAATCGAGCTTTTGCTCACTGCGAAGATGCGACTCAGGAGCTGCACGAGTTTATATAAGCTAAAGGTCTCATCTGAGCAGACACGTGGATGAGCGTACACGGAATCTGAGCAGACGTGCATCCAAAATCAAAAGTGGATTTTACAATCCAATGTGGTTAAGTTTCCAACATTAAAAATGACTAGACTTTCCATGCGCTTAGAGATATATCGCAGGAATCTAGTGCAATTAGGACGTTTTTCTGATGTGCAAGTTATTTTGGAACAGGTAGAAAATCTTTGCATTGGTCTGTTGAATTATGGTTAAAGTCACTGTCAAGTGATCCATTCTGATAGTGAGAAATGACGAGAAGACTGATCTCAGCACCTCAGAAGTGTGTGAACCTGAAATTGAAAATTGACACCAGTCACATAAAGCTGGCGAGTGTCCTAGAAGAAAAAATTCGCATTTTGTGCCAGTTCCTAACTAGCTTCCTTCTTTATACATAAATAACCAAGACACTGTAAGAAGCTGAACCAAAGTTGTGAACTCTATGTTGATGTGTTGTGATTCGTGACCATTTTTCAATTGGTATGGAAGTTCCAGATGTAGTTCTGGACGTTGGAACGGCAGAATGTCAGTTATACTAAAAATCATCAAGTATCAGTCCATTATTTTTGGCAGTTCGTGTGCAATGATTTATGGGATACGTTTTACACCCCTTTCCACCATTGGACAGTTTTGCTTATTTTACTCAGTATTTCACTTGTATGAGCTTATTGTTTTGTGCACCGACACATTCGTGGAGTTTTTTTGGGTAAGTTTTCGCCCGTTTATTTATACTATGCTCCATTTCATATCATTCTGCTCACACAAGCTATTCTCATTAATAGTATGTAGCGCAGTTGGATGCTTAATCTGCAAAGAAAACTCAGGAACTGGATTTTGGTTTCCTATTACATGCATAAATTTGATGCACGTGACCACTAATTGATCTTGCATATATGCTATGATAGAGATCAAATAACTGAATGTATCTTTCAGACTTTGGCTAGACTTTGTTTATTAATGGGAGCATTTTCTCTTAGAAAGAACCTCAAGGTTCCTGTTATTCCATTGTTTGAGGTTGAAGCAGTAAAAGGACATATCAGAAGGTCCTGCTCCTGACGTGCCCCTGCTCCTGCTCCTGCTGCTGCCCCCGCTTTTCCTGTCCTGCTGCTGCTCCCACTCCTGTTCTGCTTATCGTGCTGCTGCCGTGCATCTTCCGTCTATTGTACCTCCTCCAGCTCTTCCTGCTCTTCTATATCTGGTAAGAATACAACATACATATCTTCTATATCTTCTTTTCATTTTAGTTCCTACAACCAGCATACATTCAGGCAAAACTTCATGCATACATATATACAAACAGTATACATTCTGTCAAACAGTATGCATACAATCATGTGCGTACATTCAGGCAAACATTCATGCATACAGTCATGCAAGCAGCATAAATACATGCATAGAAACAGTGCACTACATTAATGCGGTTTAGGTCTCACAAAGAGCATACATTCAGGTAGATATGTAGACAGTCATCATACATACAAACAGCATACATTCATGCAAACAGCATAATACAAAATAGTTTACATATATACAAACAGATTGTATACAAAAAAATTTACAGGAAAAATACAAACAAAAACAGATTGACCATAGAACAGGGAAAAGAAAGAGCAGAACACAAACAACACTTTTTACATTTAATTTTTGTTTAAGGTCTAAACAATATTTAATTGTACCTATATGTTATATATTTTAAATTTTACAAACGCGTCTTAATTGCATGTAGAATTCTGAGATGCTTAGATATCTTTCTTAATATTTGTTTGAACGTAGGTCCAACTTGTGTTTATTCACATAGAAATATCGATGGAATTGGCCTAATGTGGAGGTCAATGATGACTTGTTGTAACCTATTCGGAGATTTGTATTTTGTTCATGGAGGATACTGTTTTACAACTTTATGTCGAATTTACAATTATAGCCCCAAAGCTAGAAATGTTCTTACCCTCTTCTTGTCAATAGGCCACACAGCCACGTGCAAGTGAGATTTACGGTTTACAACCTGCAATCAGGTAGCGCTCTACCGTCTTCTCTTCTACCCATATTTCCTCATAGTTCAGAGAGGGTTTCTTCATATTTTCACATTTCTTGCTCTCAATGGAAAAGAAAACATTTTCGAGAGAAACCGAAGTATGTTTCATTGTGTTTGTGTCAAAATCATAGCTGTCAAAAAGATAGGTCCACTTACACACGCGCACATATTTTAATATAAGAATTTTGAATGGATGAATGAAAGAATGGAATGTAGAGTGCTTGTAGAAGAGAGAACCCTTATTTCTGTGGATGGAATGCAATGAACATCAGGGATTGTAGGTCGAGTAGATAAATTCTAGTTGTTTTGTACAGCAGTTTCATGGAATGATAGTTTCTGATTGAATTTGTCTCCTAGATTATGGGTTACAATGCTTTTCATGAGTGGAGAAATTTTTGCAACGATTTCTATATTTGTTATATTAGATACGAAGATGATGAACCAGGCTGAGGTACTTAGCTTAGTGTCAGCCATGGAAATGAGCTTGCTTCCTTGTTTACCTGCTCGAGAGCTTCAAGCAATGGATCGATCAGCTCATCCCTCTCACCAAGGTTTATCAATTTCCTGGACTGCCTTGAAGTTTCTTTCCATTATTCATGAATTCACCCAAGTTTTTGTTTATCCTTTAATGACCCTGGGTTATATCTATTATTAAAAGATCATAGATTTGATCATATAACATATAATTTGTAATGGCTCAAAGCCATTAATGGAGATGAATGGAAATTTGACTTGTCTTTGTGAAACAAAAGAAGAATAATAGAGCAGATGGTTTGCATTTGCTGATCAGCTCTTTTTTTGCGGTTTTTTCTTTACTGTTGAAACAGCTGATGTTGAACGTCATGTGAAAGACTTCATGGAAGCAGCTAGAAAGCTTCAACTATTTTTTATTTCTCTCCATCACAAGCATCAACCTGGAAAGGAGGAGGCTTTAAAGAGGGTATGCCAAAGGAACTCATCATAAAGCCTTTCTGAATACATTTCCCTTTGTCAAATATAATGAAAAAAGCATGTTTCTAAAAGTAAAACATCAATTTCAGCATTGCTGGGTTTCATTTTTGAAGTGCGATAAATGTCTGCTAAAAGCCCTGCTTATGAGTGTCTTTTGTCCATTTCAAAGGAAATTGAAGCGCTGGAGGGAGAATTGAAGGAAAAGAATGAGCTATTGGAAAGGCAAGGAAAGTTACTGAGAGGTTGGCTGGAGCTGTTGAATGCGCAAAGAACATCCATAGTTGATGAGCTGGAGAAAGTTTAAAGCCAAATGTATATACAGTTGGTAGTTATACTGTACACAATGGTCACTGATAAGGACCATATTCAATCAAGCAAAGGTCTTGCTATACCCAAATTGGCACTGACTAATAAAAGTCAGTTATCCTTCACTGGGAACTGTCTGATCTGTGATATACATAACATTGGCTTTACGTAATTTTTATTTTCTGGCAGAATCGTGTCTTCACTCGCAGGAATCGAGCCTTCATTTTTCCTATCGAAGACAAGGAATCAGTTCGGAGATCTATGTTGAGTGGTGAGCATAGATTTTCTCCGACTCAGCCTCAAAGTCCATCGCATGTGTCAAAGCTTCTATGAACTTGGCTCATTTTGAGAACTTCTCATTGCTTCCCAAACCTGCATTAGGTGCAGATCCTTGTTCTTGCTGGCTTTGCAAAGGGCATGGTATTGTTTCGAGTATGGCATCAGTATCCAGAGATATTAGATAGGCATGGATTGAAGGTTGATGTATAGAGATGAACTTGTCATTGCTCCTCTTGATTGAGGCGATGTGGAGCTTGTCGGTTTGGTCGGTACCTGTATTTCTATACTCACTTTATTGCTGCATGCAAAAGAAACACTGTTTTTCACATCTATGTACTCAAAATCTTTCTTTGACTTATATTGTATTGCAAATCTTTGACCACCAATGAGAAGGTCTTTGCCCATAGTTGGTGCCTTGTCCGACTAGAATCCTTTTTGGGGTCCATCATCTAAAGCTTCCTGTATTGGTGCCTGGTTGGGGGAAAAATCGGAGCTTTTCAACGCTCCATGTCTGAATCACTCTAATTGGGTATAGAAGTTTTGATGTCTTGGGCCATGGTAAAGAGTAGTGGTTTTTCTTCTCTAGCAGCTTCTCCTGCAATTTAAAGGTTAAATGGGAAGGATCAATGCAACCGTAGGAGATTAGGGATCGACAATTATGCCTTGAGACGGTGTTAACACGCTTTTGGTGAGACTAAGCTATTTACATCTGATCTATTCAATGTAACTTTTGAGGTATATATTTGATCTATGGTGTGAGGCATCGATCCCCAAAATCCATTCTGTTCTCTCTAATATTCTCTTAACCTTGATGATTATGAACAGATCCGTGATTGCAGACTTGCTGAATTAGCTCGCGGCGAATGAGTTCTTATAGACTGTGTTAGCCGGCTTCACTTTTCCAGACTTCCATTCCAGCTGGCTATGAACTACTAGCATAGCTGCTCTCTCTATACATGAGAAGGCTTACATCGGACTTCATCAACGAATCGACGAATGTTTAAAGTCTCTTAAGAAGTGCGATTCCCATTCTCCGATCAGCATTCTTCAGCATGCGGCTGGAAAACGGTTAAAAGAATCGATGATGCTAAAGAGAAGTGTAAAAAAAAGAGCTTCCATTTTCAATTCTGGTTGGTTTTTACACCCAATTCCTGCGCTGCTTCTTCGATCCTTCTCCCTTTTTTCAAGCCCACCATCTGCAGTAAACTTGTGGGCATATTTTGCTTTGTTAGGTGTGCAAAAAGGGAGGACAAAAGAAACCCTAATTTCGCATCTGTTTTCTCTCTCTCTCTCTCTCTCTCTCTCTCGATCTCGAAGGGCATATTATCGTTTCTCCTCCGAGGGCATATGCTTCCGTTTCATCCGTGTCACATACGCACCGGATTATCAAATGGGGAAAGCGTGATAGATTTCCGAGTCAAAATGCGATGATGACTCGTAGCCCGAATGAATCAAAATCCACTTGATTGCGTATATTCTAATATCCGACAAGCATGATCCCGTGCAGACTGTCGATGCCAAAAGCATCTTCAACCCAAACAGATTGTCATCAGAGCAGATTTTGAGCTCATTTCCATGCCATTTTGTTCAGAATTAGGGCAGATTTTGAGCTAGGATACAGAATTCCAATCACTGGTTTTCTTCCATGCCAATTTGTTCAGGATTAAGGCAGATTTTGAGCTCGGATACAGAATCCAACGACTGGTTTTTTCCATGCAAATTTGCTCAGAGTTAGGGCAGATTTTCAGCTCAGCTACAAAATACCAATGACTGGTTTTTTCCATGCCATTTTGTTCAGAATTAGGGCAGATTTTGAGCTCAGATACAAAATCCAATCACCAGTTTCTTCCATGCCAAACCCTACAACATTATTCATGAAGTTGAAACATTATTCCATGCCATACCTTACAACATTATCCATTTCGACAAGTTGAAATTTCCATCAATTATTCATGAAGTGAAACCCTATAACATCACATACACAAACAAACTGAGCAACGATATGAATGGAACTGTCAACAAAATCAAGCTTTACCAATCCAATGGCAAAGAGAGATAAGAAGTTCAGATACATAAATAATACTTGAGGGCCACAAATATAACAGCATTTCTTAAAAATCAACTTCCAAGTCTTCGAAGAATCGGTCGAGAACACATTCCACGGAGGTTTTGTGCATCGTTTCTTCATAATAAACAATAATAATAACATTCCATGGCGGTTAATGAGCGCAGCATTAATTCCTTTGTAGTAACCATAACAATATTGTTCCACAGGAGGTTTCTGAGCATCATTCCTCCATTGAAGCAAATAACAACATCGGGAACCACCATGAATCTGTGACTTTTGAGGAGAAGTTCAATATCTGAGTCTGTCCATCCTCGCATAGGCTTTGAGTTCATTGTTGTTCGACTCCTACCGTATGCAACAAAATGGACAATGCAATATGAAAAAATTTTCAAAAACCAAATTGGTCGGTGAGCAACAACTTGTTGTTCCAACATCTGAGTTATAGTTGGATAGACTGCCAAAAACATGCGCCTCAGAGAAGAAATCTGCTACCAAAAAAACCCATGACACCCAAGAGAAAGCACTGTTCCGTTCATGACTGTCTTTCGCCTTTGAGCAGTTGCAGTGTTATCTCAGCGATTTCCATAGTTTGGTTGATATGGGAACTCATTCCATGGACCTGCATCTGAGTATTCACATCCACCTTTGCATCGACAAGATCCTCCAAGGAACTCGGGAAGGTTCTCGGAATCCACCAACTCCAGCAATTTCGGCGCGTAATTTGATCCATGTACCTCGATCTTCTTCTGCGTGCTCTTGTCAAGCCATGGCTTTATGAGCTGCCACATGGCCTTGAACGTGTTAGGAGCATTGATGATGACCATCCTGCCAAGGTGCTCTGGGTAGTAATCTTGATCAATCCTTGTAATCTTTTGGATGAAATGCCGTACAGGCTTGCTAAGGTGCTTCATTGTCTACATCCACCCATCAAAACAGAAATACCACTATCTTTTACTTCACACAAAACATTGGATTTCTGCTTGTTGAAGACAGGCCATTTAAGACATTGGAAGAAGATTAATATACAAGTTAAATAGCATCAGACAACAAACACTGAGGAACAAAACCATAACCAGACTACTTACCAAACTAAGTTTGCATGAATTTGATATACATAATGGCAACAAAAGGAAAGCTGATTGCATACAGATAATTCTGTCAGAAACCCCAAATGCATATGACTATACCAGACACAAAAAAACAGTATGACCACATGGAAAACGTTCTGATAGGTTGATAAATGACAGTGAAAGAGCAAAGAACAAGGATAGATACATACCACTCCTTTCAAGTCCAAAATGGTGAGTGACTGCGAGATGGTTCTACCAGCTATTTTGGAACATGCAGGGAATTTCCAGTTGACCAAAATCTCCCACTCTTTGATGTGGTAGAGGAAGAGCCGATCAAGGGATGTGATCTGCAGGAGATCTTCTAAATGAAGCTGCCCATATCTTTCCACATACAATGGGCGCCCCAGTTTGTCTGTCTTGTGATGGAAATGCGGATACAATTCTTTCGTTGCCCTCCTCTCTGGGAAAGCGAAGGTCTGCAATCACCAAAGCATTTACAGTCCTTTTTTCAACACACGCACCATACTGACCTATCTATGCTGATCTTACAGTCCTTTCTTTTAAACATCATCCAGATTTATCAGGGCTGGTTCAAATAGTCCCTTTTTACCATATATACCATAGAGATCTATCAATGCTGGTTTACAGTCCTTTTTTCAACTTATACAACAACAGATCTATAAATACTGGTTCAGTCTTTTTCTCAAACATATATACTGTTCACCTAGTCTATCATATTCCATGTAGATCTATAAATGCTGGTTCAGTCTTATTTCAACATATATACCATATAGATCTATAAATGCTGGTTCAGTCTTATTTCAACATATATACCATACAGATCTATCTATGCTGGCTCAATCTTTCTTTCAACATATATACCATATAGATCTATAAATGCTGGTTCAATCTTATTTCAACATATATACTATACAGATCTATCAATGCTGGTAGGAACTAGATCCAATACAGGTATCGATATGGTATGTGCATGTTATGCTCCAATACATGTGTATACAGGTATCGATAGGATCAGAGAATTGCCTCTCCTTTGTCTCGGATTCACCATCGATATACAGCCCGCAGACAATGGCATGCCATGTGGGCAAGCTATGTATACAGAGAAGATCAGAAGATTGCTTCCCCTTTGTCTCTATAGAATCCACCATGGAATGTACACATGGCAATAGGATTAGAGAATTGCCTCTCCTTTGTCTCGGCATGTATACAGGTATGTATACATAGCAATATGATTAGAGAATTGCCTCTCCTTCGTCTCGGATTCACCACCGATATACAGCACGCAGACAATGGCATGCCATGTGGGCAAGCTATGTATACAGAGAAGATCAGAAAATTGCTTCCCCTTTGTCTCTATAGGATCCACCATGGAATAGTCATGTTCCTAAGCGATGTATGCAGTGTTATATATACATATATATATAGAGAGAGAGAGAGTCAAGAGAGGATTCAGAAGCTTACCTCTACTATGGTGTCTGCACCGATTTCTCGCCTCCATTCCACCATGGCCTCATACATCAGTCTCGCTTTCGTGACATCAAAAGCTCGCGCCTTGAGGTATCGCAGCAGATCCTCATCCGTGTCTCGAGCTCGGAGAACACCCTTGGCTTTCAGACAGGCTCTGAGGAGATCGAGCGCTGCTTCTTGCGCTTCGGTCCTGATGGTGTCGCATGGCTCGCTGTCTGATTCCTCTTCTTCTTGTGGCTCCTCATTACCCGGCACCGAAGAAGACGAGGTGGAAGACGCAGAGGAAGAGGAGGAGGAGGAGGAGGAGGAGGAGGATGAAGAAGAAGAAGAAGAAGACGCGAACTTTAGCCCTGCTATGTCAAGATTCTCTGCGCTTGCGGTCTTCTCTTCTTCCCTTCCTCCCTTTTCTGCCCCTCTGATGCGATTCTTGTACAGATCTAGCATAGGGCGCGCGAATTTGCTCTGCGACAGCTTCAGCGCCATCGGAACCGATGGGAGATTGCAAGGGCAGGGAGCAGGCAGGATCAAAGACGAAGGAAGGAAGGAGGGGAGGAAGGGGGAACAGAATTTAGGGTTTTCGAAACCCTAGAAGAAGAAGGAGGAGGAAGAAGAAGAAGAAGAGCAGGGGGGTTGCTTACAAGGAACCTGCAACAGGCATAGCTTCAGAAAGGGACATAGCCCTTCTCTCTCTCTCTCTCTCTCTCTCTCTCTCTCTACTTTCTGATGACGCTCAGCTTTCTGAAGGATGCCATGATCAACACAGAGACAGAGCACAGAGACAGAAACAGGGACGGAGCAGAGAGAGACACGGAGAGGGGGAGAAAGGGAAGCTTTATCTTACGCTCTTCTTCTTCTTCTTCTTCGTTCTTCCTTCCTTCCTTTCTTCCTTCCTTCGAGCTTCAATGGCGCTGCTGTCTGTGCCGTAGCTCTAAGGCTCTAAGCTTCCTGCTTTTCCCGGATCTCTCTCTCTCTCTCTCTCTCTCTCTCTCTCTCTGTCTGTTGCCGTATCCCAAGCTCTCCCTAAACCTGCTGCACTTCTCCACATTCCATCGCCATCGCCATCGCCATCGCCATCGCCACCGCCATCGCTGCGTTTCCAAAGCTCTTTCTTTCTGCTGCTCTCTCTTCCTTTGGCTTTGCAGGCTCTGCAGCAGCAGCAAGCAGCAGCAGATTCAATGGCGGAATCGATGGCCTTTCTTCTCCGTCTCGATCTCTGAACGCTCCTCTGCGTCTTCTCTGACAGACAGAGACTCTGTCTCCCGTCTCTCTCGTCTCTGCAGAGAAACAGGGAAGACACGCATCCCATCGCATACATACATACATACATACATACATACATACATACACACATGCATACATACACACATACATACACACACATGCATACATACATACACACATGCACACATGCATGCATACATACATACATGCATGGATGCATGCATGCATCCATGCGCCACTCGCATCGACACATGCACCCACGCAGACATACATCCATCCATACACCACATGCGTATGCATGCATACGTATGTATGCATGCACCCACGCATGCATATGCATGCATGCATCCATACACCAGCACATACGTGTACATTCATAGGTACATTGCCCACACGCACATGCACATGCACATGAATGCATATATCCATCCATACTGATACGCTCGTACATACATACGCACATGCACATGCACATGCACATGCACATGCACATACGACGACTAAACGTGTATGTGCGCATGCATGCATGTATGTATATGCGTTTGGGTGTATGCTTGTGTGTGTGTGTGTGCATGTGTGCATATGCGTTTGGGTGGATGCATGTATGCGTGCGTGCATGTATGTATATGCGTTTGTGTGGATGTATGTATGTGTGTGTGCATGTATGCATATGCGTTTGGGTGGATGCATGTATGTGTGCATGCATGTATGTGTATGCGCTTGGGTGGATGTATGTATGCATGTGTGTTATGCATGTATGTGTATGCGCTTGGGTGGATGTATGTATGTGTGCATGCATGTATGTATATGCGTTTGGGTGGATGGTGTATGTGTGCGTGCATGTCTACGCGCTTGGGTGGATGTATGCATGCATGCGTTTTCATGCATACACGGCATCTACTGCACATACACATACATGCATGCATGCACGCATACATACGCATACACTGCATCCAGCATGTAAACATATATATACATACCAATTACTGTGTGTGTGGATGCATGTGTTTGTTTGCATATATATATACATATCTATACAGATATATACATATCAAGTTAGTAGTACTTCAGGACGAATAAGCAATGAAGTGTGTATTGTGGGTTAAGATCAGAATCCGCTTAGAATCCCATCGATGTATTATGAGATAAGATCAGAATCCGCTTAGAATCCCATCGATGTATTACGAGATAAGATTAGAATTTGCTCAGAATCCCATCGAACCAAGATGCTATCTGAGCTCGTTCTGTTTTGCCTGATGATTTGATCGATTGCAAGGTCTTCTTAGGATCTAGGCTCTCATTCAGGGTTAAGAGGATCAAGGTTAGACTTTAGGATTAGGACATATGGTTAGCGTCAGTGCTAAGGTTAGTTAGTGGAGTATCTTTTCCCTATTCCAAGGGCATTGCATCGTTGAGACGAAGTGATT
>JBBBWG010027768.1:20520-33377 GCA_037176905.1 Azolla pinnata | reverse complement strand
AAAAAATGGCGATGAAGAATCCGATTGGAGAATGTAAGTTTTGATAGCAAAGTCCAACATCTCAATGCATGATCCAAGTGGATCTAACGAAAAAGAAGAAAAAGTCCACGTATATGGATAGTTATATCACAACTGTAAGGGTCATTGACTTTATCATATTTTCAATGTGTTTTCATTCAAAGGTGATAAAGTTTTACCAACCCCAACATATAAGGTTATGTTTGGAAAATAAATAGGCTAGATTGATTGATTTCCTACCTACCTTGTATATGCATAAGATTTAGGAATGTTAACATTCCTATAAAAACAATAGCCTCTGTTGATCTCAAGCATAAGCCTAAAAACAATAACAACTTGTTCTTTGACTCCCTCTACAACCACTAAGTTAAGCATACACTCCTGGTTCATCACTTTCAAGCCTAGAGGCACTAATACCTGTCATGGAAATCCATCTCCAATGAAGAAGATATGTTACCTCGCGACACCATTCAAATTCAACCATCTCCTACCCATCAATCCAAAAGTTGTTTCAACAAAAAAGAAAATCTCCATTCTTACCTCTCAAACAATCCAAATCACCGTAAAACGACATGATCCGCTTGCACTAGCTTGTCTTTACATCCATGCTCATTTCTGCCTAGAGGATGTGGTCCGATTCCACAGACATTCCATCTCGCTTTGCCATGTTCTCAATTGTACATTGGTATTTCATCGGCAAATCAACCAAAAAGTGTTAGACATGGATTTCTTTGCAAAATTCATCTCCTTACCTTCGCATAATTATGTTACTTGTATAGAAGATTCAGGTTCCAAAGACCCGAGTCAAACCGAGAAAAGAATTTAGTGATTCATTGCATAACAAACCAAAGCTGAAAAAAAAACAGGTTTCAGAGATAGACACTCTCCGACAAAGAATAAGCGGAACATGTGTAAGTTAGCACTTGAATGAGAGAGACATTACAAAGAAATGAGAACCAGAGTGAGCTACGGCATACCTCTTTTTGTGACCCCTTAAGGCTGGTTGTGGACAAACAATGAAACCTTGCGGTAACAGAATCCTTATGCATTCCCTTGCTCTATCGTATCTTATTTAAAAAGATTGCGAGCTTTTTGAATATGCTTTGGGCCCATCCATGAGCAAATATATGGGAAGCAATGCCATGTAAATGTGTGTAAAAGCACTGTACATAACACACAAAGTATGGAATTTTTGGCATGTTTCCCCCACATGTTTCACATATGATTGGTGATGATCGTGGTGGAGTTCGCAAAAGAAAACATTGGCAAGCACCAACCCTGAACCCTGAACTGGTTTCTGAACAACCGAAAGCACACTTCCACTCTGCTCTTCCGAGTCCAGATCGTCGAATCCCATCTACCAGCAAATACAATCTCTTTACCCTCCCTCATCTATCAACAGGTATGTAGTCATTGCTGTGACTAACACTCCAGCGACTGGCCTTCCACTTCTTCTTGTTAGTACTCCAAAGTGCTCTCAAGCGCTTGTATAAGGGTGCCGCTGAGAAGCATGCAAGAAGGACAAGCAGGATTGCACCGCATAGAAATAGAACATTCCGGAACCCATCCTTGAGTTCTGGGTTCCTTTGCTCTGTCCACGGTACGCCACCGACGTTCATCCCAAAGGCTATGTACAAAAAACCACAAGCTTATGATTAGGGTTAATGTTCCAAAAACGAGTTCAAATAGCCAAACAGATCAAAGTTTTAATAGTACTATGTGCGTGCATTTTGTGCCTGGGGAATAATACCTCCTGCATCACACGATGTTTTTGGTTTTATTAACAGTATATGAACACTTAATGCTTCTTGTCATCATTAGAAGTGAAAATCTAGTCACACTAAATCATGGCTATTGGAGCAATCACACCAGGATCCCCTAAACTGGGCTGCTGAACTGGGCTGCTGTTTCCGAAACATAAAAGCATGGAGAACTTGTCACGGGGCATGCAGATGTATGCTTGCATGAGAAGTATGCATCGAAAAGATAGTACTAAAATCAGTTCAAAAGTTTTGCATTTAAGTTATAGAATTGGCAAAGGATACCTGACGTAATGATTGACAATGGAAGAAAGATGATTGAGAAGAACGAGAGGTAGTAAAGTTTCCGATTTATTTGTTCTGATTGCCATGTGTCCAATCCAGCTTGAAGAGCCGTTATGCGGCTTGCGAGGAAGCCCACATTCTCCTTTTGTTTCTGGAGCCGGCCCACTAGAGTTTGTATCATTGTCAAATCCTCGGAAGCACACCAGTTCTTGCTCTCTAGCTTCTCTTTGAATCTTGGAAAAACTTGCTCAGCATGTGAGATGACCTAGAAAATTTCAAAAAAAATATGGATGATATATAGCTTTCAAAAATGCCAGTTTGAGAATTAGATTGGCTGTGGACAAGAACAGAAAGAGAGGTTGCCTGTAATAGACGCTGCAACTTGAGCTGCATCTTCGGGAATAATCTATTGCTAAGCATTCTCTGCTTTACAGTATCCCCACCTGCAAATGAAATCATGCATGGATTTTATATATTGCAAAGATGTTTTCCAGCCCCAGAAAATTTGATACAAGAGCATAGAAAACATTGAGAAGCGATCGTCGGATCCGAACAAAAGAACAAATTTAGGAAATGGCTGAGCATATTTCAAAAAATCCATTGAACTGACACATGACAAAAATCTACAGACTCGAGAATAGAACATTGTTGAGCGCATCAAGCATTTAAATTAAGCAGTGCATCTACAAGTCAGGATTCCAGTGTTGTTGTATATCAAGCGCTCACCTATTGAGTATGCAACAACACACTTGACTATACAAAAACAAGAAGAATGGGACCACAACCTGGACTAATTGGTGTACAAGAAGAACACGGATGGAACTGCAACATATTTATTTAACTTGTATACACTAGCAACTGCCAACAAGAATGGAATCGCACACTTCATTAACTTTAACAAAATACAGTACAATAACACAATGAATGGAGTCACACACTTAAACTAACCAGGTGTACGACAGCAAAAAGTCAGGGAATCACCCAGTAACGTGTACAACAACGACAGTGGAATCCTACAAAACCAGGAATTGAATCACCCACTTGACTAAGTAGGGAACAACAACCACACGATCGGAATCCTACACCGACCAGGAAGGGAATCCCATGCTTATACAAGTAGCATATCATGAAAATAAGAATTGAATCCCATACTTAAGTAGGTATCGTACCATGACAAAAAGAATGGAATCCTACAAAAACCAGGAGATTTGAATCACCCCAACACAGCTAAGTAAAGTACAACAACAAACGCAATCAGAATCCTACACTGACCAGGAATGAAATCCCATGCTTATACAGGTGGCATATCACGATAATAAGAATGGAATCCCATACTTAAGTAGGCAGTGTACCATGACAACAAGAATGGAATCCTACAAAACTAGGAATTGGGCCACCCAGGTAACTAAGCGGTGCACAACAAACAACGGAATCCTTCAATGACCAGCAATGGAATCACACGCTTTAGTAGGTAGTGTACAAGAAGAAGAAGAAGAGGAGGAGAAGAGTATACCTATATCGAGCTCATGCTCGCTGTGGTCGAGGTCCATTTCGAGGCGGGTCAAGATGTCCTGCAAGTGATCGATGTGGGTATCGATGACATGAACCAAGAGGTTGGAGACGGACCTCGGCACGGGATGATTCACATCCTCCAGATGGTTCCTCATCAAGTAGAACTCGAGCACATGCGTCTGAATCACGAACGTGTTGGGATCATCGGATCCAGGCGCGAGATCGGTCTCCAAGCTCGGGACCTCGGCGAGGACGCTGCGCCTCTCCGATGCGGGGAATTCGAGCCTCGGGATCCTTCCGAGGGAGACGGTGATGAGCGAATCGTGGGTGATTCGAGCCGAGAGCTTCTGCGTGTATTCGCTCGATGCAGGTCCTGCGGAATTCGTTCGAAAGATTAGGGCTCCATCCACCGATCCGCAGAAGGGCCCGTTGCTCGCCAGCGCCAGTATATCCTGCAGCTTCAATGGCGGGCACAGCGTGCTGATGAGGTACTGCGCCGCGGAGGCGAGGGTTGTGTAGGATCTGGAGAGCTCCACATGATACCAGGAGAAGCTCTCTTCAGGAGGAGCCTCTGATCCTTGTTGTTGTTGTTGTTGTTGTTGTTGTTGTTGATGATGGCGATGGTGATGGTGATGATGGTGATTCTGCTGCAGATCCGTCCTCGTGAGATCCCACTCCTTCTGCTTCACGTTTCCCTGCCCATCAAACGTGTATGCCATGCGCTTGAAGGGGGGAGGCGCCATAGCCTCCGTTTCCCTGTGCTTTCCCTATATCCGTTTCTGTCTCTGTTTCCTCCGCCGATTTCTCTTCTTCTTCTTCCTCTTGATGAGTTTGCTCAAAGCATGGCGGATCGGGAGAGATGGCGAGGGAGGGAGAGACAGAGAGACAGAGAGAAAGACAGCGAGCTCAATGAAGGAAGCTTCCTAGGACCATCTCTCTCTCTCTCTCTCTCTCTCTCTCTCTCTCTCTCTCTCTCTCTCTCTCTCTCTCTTTCTCTTTCTCCCTGTCTCTGTCTCTGTCTCTGTCTCATCTGTCTGCTTCCTTGTGAACATGGCGACTGGGGCCCTCCATGAAAGCTTGCAAAAGCTCTCTGCTTCTTCGAGCTTTTCCTAATCGAAGCGGGAGAGAGCAAAAAAAGGCTCGGCGATGGATATTCCTCTCGCCGAAAGCTTCTCTCCCCTGATCTCAGAAATCGCCCAACACACAGACACACAAGATGATGATGATGATCGTGACGGTGGTGATGATGATGATGGTGATGCCGGTGGCGATGGTGATGATGGTGATGGTGATGGTGGTGGGGCGATGATGCTGATGCTGATGATCGTGACTGCCATGATGGTGCTGATGGTGATGGTAGTGGTGATGATGGTGATGATGCTGGTGATGGTGATGGTGGTAGTGATGGTGATGGTGGTGATGGTCATGATGGTGATGGTGGTGGTGATGATGGTGATGGTGATGACGGTGAAGTGATGATGGTGATGGTGATGGTGGTGATGATCATGATGGAGATCATGATGGTGATGGTGGTGGTGGTGGTGATGGTGATGATCGTGATGGTGGTGATGATCATGATGGTGATCATGGTGGTGATGGTGATGGTGGTGGTGATGGTGATGATCGTGATAATGGTGATGGTGATGATCGTGATGGTGGTGATGATCATGATGGTGATCATG
This sequence comes from Azolla pinnata, assembly GCA_037176905.1. NCBI lineage: Eukaryota > Viridiplantae > Streptophyta > Polypodiopsida > Salviniales > Salviniaceae > Azolla > Azolla pinnata. The sequence continues at coordinate 28,120 of JBBBWG010027768.1, read as the reverse complement.
GAGGTGATAATGATGATCGTGATGGTGGTGATGATCGTGATGGTGGTGATGATCATGATGGTGATCATGGTGGTGATGGTGATGGTGATGGTCGTGGTGGTGGTGATGGTGATGATGGTGATGGTCGTGGTGATGGTGACGATGGTGATGGCGGTGGTGATGGTGATGATGATGATGGTGGTGGTGATGGTGATGATTATGATGGTGGTGGTGGTGATGGTCATGATGGTGATGGTGATGATGGTGCTCATGATGATGTTTATGACGGTGACAATGGTGGTGATGATGATGATCATGATGGTGGTGGCTATGATCATGATGTGATGATGGACGGTCATGATGGTAGTGATTGTGATGATGGTGATGCTGGACGGTCATGATGGTAGTGATGGTGATGGTGATTATGATGGTGATGATGGTGGTGGTGATGATCGTGACGGCCATGATGGTGGTGATGGTGGTGGATGGTGATTATGGTGACAGATGGTGATGGCAATTACGATGATGATGGTGATGGTGGTACTGTTTATGATGATGATGGTCATTGTGATGGTGATGGTGATGGTGATGGTGATGGTGGTGGATGGTGATTATGGTGACGGATGGTGACGGATGGTGATGGTGATTACGATGATGATGGCGATGGCGATACTGGCTATGATGATGATGGTCATGGTGATGGTGATCATGATGATGACAGTGGTCACGATTGTGATGGTGGTGATGGTGATGGTGGTGGTGATGATGATGGTGTTGGGGTGATGGCCATGATGGTGGTGATGATGGTGATGGTGGCGACGCCCATGATGAGGATGAGGATGATGGTGATGCTCGCAGTGGTGATCATGACGATGGAGATGATGGTGGCAGTGGTGGTGCGTGAAGAAATAGCGCACATGCGTCGTACACATACATACATGCATTGTATCCATCCATACATGCAGATACATGCATTGCATGCATGCACATACATGCATAACCCACATACACAATCATGCATTGTGTATGTGGTTATGTATGCATGTGGATGACGTTTAGGTCGCTGATCAAGGCTTGCGACCATGACAAGTGGATGATGGATGCCACTGCATTGCATCCATTGCATGTGGATGATGGATGCCACAGCATCAATCCATTGCATAGATGTTTGAGACCGCGATCTCAGCTTGCATCCATTGCATGTGGATGATTGACGCTACCGCTGCATCAATCTCTGGTGCATAGATGTTCATACTACCGATCTCAGCTTGCATCTATGGCATGTGGATGGTGGATGTTACTGCATCAATTCACTGCATAGATGTCGGCCGCAGCTTGCATCCATTCCAGTGCATAAATGTTTATAATGCTAATTTGAGCTTGCATCTGTCACATGTGGATGATGGATGTTGTTGCATCGATCCGATGCATAAATGTTCATAATGCTGATCTCAGCTTGCATCAATGGCATGTGGATGATGGATGATGCTCCGTCAATCCAACGCATAGATGTCGATCTCGGCTTGCATCCATTGCATGTGGATGATGGATACGACTGCATTAATCTAGTGCATAGATGTTCATGCCGCCAATCTCAGCTTGCATCCATGGCATGGTCGACGATGGATGCTACTGCATCAAATCCACATAGATGTTCCGATCTCAGCTTGGATCCATGGCATGTGGATGATGGATGGATGATGGATGCCATTGCATCAATCCAATGCATAGATGTTCAGACGCCAATCCCAGCTCGCACCCATTGCATGTGGACGATGGATGCTACTGCATCATCCACATAGATTGTTCAGATTGTCGATCTCAGCTTGCATCCAATCAATGCATGTGGATGATGGATGCCATGGCATGAATCCACATCGTAGAAAAATGTTCAGATTGTCTTGCATCCAAGCAATGCATGTGGATGATGGATGCCATGGCATGAATCCACATCGTAGAAAAATGTTCAGATTGTCTTGCATCCAATGCATGTGGATGATGGATGCCAGTGCATCAACCCACATAGATGAGCATGATCAGCACCAGCAGTTTACGTTCTTTCCACGACTTCTTCTTTTGAATGCACAGTCGGTCGGTCACCGGTACCCAACTGTTTCCTCATCGATCTCTCTTCGTTATTGCGCTGGCTTTTGAATTATTGCACATGGGAAGTTGACTGTTTAACACATTCCGCGCCAGGCGCTTCATGACATCCATCCGAAAACCGTTTGTCCGTTTCAGTGGAGATGCACACTCTAGCTGTAACAATAAAATAGACTATGCGAGCAACGATCATGGAGCAAAGCGTGGCTTGTCTGAAAAATACAGTTATGGAGGACAAGCCTTGTACGTTAAGTTGGGGCGAATCTAGCAGATACGTAGTTCCGATCAAATCTGATTTTTTTCCATCCATGATCTGGAAAACCATCCATTAGCTTGTATTTGTGCACAGGTCTACACGATGAATCTTCTCCTCGAAATCTAAGGCCCGATTTCATACGGTTCTCTGTGTGGAATTCATGGGCCGAGAAACTGGAGAAGCCCAAATGCACCATGCTTAATTTGCAAAGTAGAAATGAAGAAGTTTTTCATCCATGATCTGGAATACATCTTTCTCTGTTAGCAACTTGCAAAGCTTGCATAAGTCTGAACATGAATCTTCTTCTTGAATTCTTCGAACAAAATTTTTGTATGTTTCTCTTGGAAATTGGAGGAGAATTTCCAAATGCACCATGCTCAATTTACCAAGCAGAAATAAACTGAGTTTTTCATCCATGATCTGGGATACATCTTTCTCTATCGGCAACGTCCATAGCCTGTCTTAGTGCATTAGTCTGCACATGAATCTTCTCCTTGAAATCTAAGACTTATTTTGCACGGTTTTCCATTTCTTGGGCAAATTTAAGCATGCTTTACCAAGCAGAAATGAAGGAGTTAGAATCAAACCTGAGTTTTTCACCCATATACATCTTTCTCTGTTAACACATGACTCCTCTTCTTGAAATCTAAGACCGACTTTATATAGTTCCCCACGCGGAACGGTGGAACCATGTAGCTTTCTCGGCTGCATGCTTTTGATTGGAAGCTGTGGTGACAACATTTGTGAATCTGACACTTGATTGAGGCTGAGGTAACAGGAAAAACTGAGGACATCAATCCAAAAACACTTAACCATGACTTGAGAAAAAGCAGATTCCACTTCACAGTTTCACAACTTTTATGTATTGAACAAATACTATAGGAGGCGAGGCTATCCATTCCAAGCCTTTCTGCATCAAAGATCTACATACAAATAACACATGACAGGTTGCCATTATTTTTACATCCTCAATTAAAAATGGACGGCCCACATCATCATAGTTAGATCTTAACATTCTCTTTTTGCAAGAATTATCTCAGTAAAGCTGTAATTACCTTATGAAATTCTTGCTGATATTAACTTGGACCTGATCGATAACCCACCACCTTCAACAAACCGAGTCTCTTCAATCTTCCATACCAAATGGAAATGCGGCCTGGTTTTTTTTACCAGCAGGATCTGATGCATTGTAATCCTGTGTTCATTTGGTTCTTGCATGAAAAGAAACCTGGCCTGATCTGTCCATAAGCATTTCCACCTATAACGGATCGGCATATGCATTGGTTTTCCCGGTATATTTAAGGGTTTTAAGAAACTAAAAACAGAAGCATCAAGAATAGCTAAAATGATCACATATACAAGTTCTGATGAGTGTACATAGTGTACATGCGATCTTGGAAAAAGTGTTTCATGCAGTTTTTTCCACTTGAGAGATAGGCTTGCAAGTCTATCTAGCCGAATTTTATCTTCACTCCCTTTAAAGGTCATCAGAAGAACTTGTGATATGTGTGCGCTATTTTAGCATGTTGACCTCAATAGCGACATTGCCAACTTCAGAACCCCTGATCGTCTATAAATGTACTTTTTCTGTATACAGACCTGGCTGATCTTTTGCACATACTTGTCATATTCAGAACTCTCCGGATCATCTTTGAATGCACTTGCCACATTCGGACGTCTGGATCAACTCTGCATTTATACTTCTCACATTTTTCATCTTTGCATCCTAAAGTATGTCTTTACAAGAGCAAAATCCTTCACTAAAAGAGTGAATACGGGCTCCACCTGACACCGATATTATAATCTTACGCATCTCAGCCTTGGATATGATCTTCAGTGCGTTGTGACATCCAGCACACATTTTGTGATTTTTTGCAACTCTTATAGTTCTGCCAGGAGTTGTGTTGAGAAGGGCAAAAGCAACAGCCAGCATCTCACTGTAACCACATAAGGCATCTTCCACTTGGCTACTTTCTTTCAGTTTCATCAAGTCTATCCCAAAATCTGCAAGCTTCAACAAAATGCTGTTCCTTTGAGGATGGCCTAGCAGGGCATCATGATCTGTGAAAGAGTAAACCTTCATTCCAAGTTCGATGAATGTTTTCGGACATTCTTGTTTTTGTGTCGTCACAGTTCTTCTCAACTCTTCAATCTTTCGTGCCTCATCTTCCTTCAAGCCCTGCTCATAGAGACTCTTCATTATTACAAATGCTGTATCGTGTACACTGGATGATCCTTTTAATAGATAATCAAAGCATCTCCTGCCTAAATCCAGAGAACCTTGAATGCGACATGTATCAAGTAGAAGCATCCATCCTCGCTCATCCAGCCGGAAAGGAACACTTTCCAATAAATCCTCGGCCATGTCCAAGCAAGACATCCTTCCCAACAGGTCTAATAACATATAATAATGTTCAATCATTATAAAAACATCATCAGTTTCTCTCATCAACTTGAAATAGTAACAGCCTTCAGCTAAGAGGCCCACAGAATTGCACGCAGACATGACAGAGAGGAATATCATACCAGTGGGTGCCATCCCCACCTCACGCATGTCATGCAAGAACCTCAAAGCAAGAGTGAAATTATTATTCTGGGCACAGCCTAGAATTATAGAATTCCATGTCAGTATACTATGCTTTGGCAACAGCTGGAATGTTACACAAGCAGCTTCAAGATCTCCTAATCGGGCATACATGCTCACAAGAGAGCTACCAATGGGTAGCTCTCTATCAAAGCCAGCCTTGATAATTTGCATGTGGGTCACCCTTCCCTGCTCAAGGGCTGCAATAGAAGGGCAAATTTGCAATACAGTGGCAAGTGCAACATAATCCGGAACCATGCCTTTCCTCAACATACTCCAGAAAAGATGCAAGGCTTCTTCACATCTATCATGCTGAGCAAACCTTGAGATCAGGGAGCTCCATGCAACAACATCAAGCTTTTCAATCTTATCAAACACAGCCTGTGCATCCTCAAAGCGTCCACCTTTGGCATACATATCAACAATGGAGCTAGAAAGTACAAGGTCTAGCTCTAAATTAGCCTCGATTATCTGGCTATGCAAAAGATTCCCAAGCTCAATAGCTCCAAGATCTGAACAAGCTCTCAACGCTGCGACAAATGTCACTGGATTAGGCTGCACACCACCTTTTTGCATATCCATGAAGAGTTGCAAAGCTTTCTCAGAGTGTTCTTGTGCGGCATGCCCTGAGATTAGTGCTGTCCAGGTGACAATATTCTGTATTGGTAAACCACGGAATACTGCAAGTGCTTCCTCTAAAAGGGAACACTTCACGTACGTATCAATCAAAGTACTTCCAAGGAAAATATGCGACTCTAGTCCACGACTGACTATATCAGAATGAACCTGCATCATCATGCTCGCCTCTCCTTGCATACAACATGCTTTCAGCACAGATATGAAGACATAGCTATTAGGTTGAACACATGACCTGCACATTTCGTGATAAAGGCCCATCACCTTGTCTAAATGACCTAGCTTTGAATGTGCTATTATGATGGCATTCCATGAAAACGCATCAGGCTCTGGAAGTTGTACAAACACATTCATTGCCTCTTTCAAGTTTCTAAAGCGCGTGAATGTTCGAATCAAGTTTGCCCCGAGGAAGGGGTCGGCATCTATTCCACACTCCATGGCTAGGCCATATAGATCACATACTTCTGTTGGATTATTTTCTGCTATGCAGATCTGTAGGAGTCTGACAAATGCATCAACAAAGATGCGAATTTCCGTCTTGTCAGTACTATCAAGTGCTTGAACTGCTTTCTTGAACAGCTGCTCATCACTGCACAGATTGCTGAAAGCTCCAGAACAAAAAGTAAATAGACCATTACTTCATGCCATTCTGCAGGATGGAAACAAAAATCGGAGGAAACTTGTTCCGATCATGTACGTCACCTAGCACATATATATTCATACTATGTGAGTTCTCTATCCTACCTGTGCACATTACAAGGATAATAACAGATATCTATATATGAAAGCATTGTATGCTCTAAATGCCTTCCGATTCCCTTGCTAATCGTCAGGAATATAAGTTCCCTACCATATATATGACTTCCATCACATGCTTTTCATCACGTTTGTGTTGCACATATGCCTTCTTCTCACGTATGTTTCAAGCATATACAGACTTTTCCATCACTGTGCACATTTGAAAAATTTCATGTGTTTTACCTGAAATCATAGATGTTTTGTGCTTCCAGTTTCTTGATTAGTTCCTTCAGCGCAGCTGCTTTTATTTGTGAACCAGAGAAAGCCACCTGTTCTTCCAAACCTACTTTCACTTCTTCCACCCATGATCCAATCGACCACTGAGGCACATCTTCAAACTCTTCCTTAACATTTGTAGCTTCAATGTCACTGAATCTCTGCTCATTAGCATTCAAAATAAGCACAAAAAATCAAACCTTAGAAACAAAATGCACAATGTCTCACACAGAGCAGAGGTTTGAGTGTTCTATATATCTAGAATGTATTGAAAAAAAAAAGTTATTCAGAAGTGTTTGGCCTCATCTAAACAAGTAAAAAACTGGATCTCTTTCACTATTGAGGAGAAATCAACAGCTGTGCAACGTCTATTTGTAAAATCTCAACATAAAATCAATATTACAAACAAAGGTTCCAATAATTTAGGATGTGTGGCTTTTACAGAGAAGTACAGAAAAGGCCGTAAAATAGCGATAAAAGAACACTGCAGCTTACATCATTGCCTTTGAAATTTTCTGTGTTCGTCAAAATCACTGAATCGCATCATTCAAAAGACCAACTAATAGAATTCAGCAAATTAATTGTAAAGAAACGATCTTTCTTTCGCAAAGTCGTGTTTTTTCTTTCCTCCAGGATTTTCTTCTTACCTTTAGAGGTCTCTGCACTTTCAAAACACGAGGTTCAACAGCGCTAACAGCCTCATTCACGGGACTTTCTGCAGATTCGAGTGGGAGAAACGATGAGAACCAGAAGGCTAATTAGCAAAGAAAGACATAGAGTCAGTTTGGAGGCAACGTATGGAGAGAGTTCGGAGATGGTTTACCTTTGACAACAACAAAGGAGGAGGAGGAGGACGACGACGAGGAGGACGGGGAGGAAAACAATGGCGATGAAGCGCTGTAACAGACGATGGAGAGGCGAGGAACAGGCGAAGGAAGAAGCACGCAAGGGGGGGAAGCGCAATCGAGCAGAAGACGAAGAGGATCGTTGGCTGAAGGCGACGCCATCGCCATCGCCATCGCCATCGC